>CP139507.1:83720011-83828259 GCA_021014915.2 Artemisia tridentata subsp. tridentata
CATGCTGCTACCACCATAGTAACCACCACCACCCATTGTCACCACACCTCACCCAACACCATAGAAAAAACGACCCATTTACATCCCACATTCACCCTCTTCACCACCATAGCAACCACCACCACCCTTCACCTGCTGCCACCACACCTCAACTAACACCATGTAAAAAACTAACCCATTCACACCTCACCTTCACCCTCTTCACCTCCATAGCAGCCACTACCACCCTTCACCTGCCACCACACCTCAACTAACACCATGTAAAAAACTGACCCATTCACACCTCACCTTCACCCTCTTCACCTCCATAGCAGCCACTACCACCCTTCACCTGCCACCACACCTCAACTAACACCATGGAAAAAACTGACCCATTAACACCCCACCTTCACCCTTTTCACCACCATAGCAACCACCACCGCCACCACACCTCAACCAACACCATGGAAAAAAACGACCCATTCACACCCACCTTCACCCTCTTCACCATCATAGCAACCACAACCACCCTTCACCTGCTACCACCACCATAGCAGCCACCATCATCGTTCACCTGCTGTCAAAACACCTCAGCCAACACCATGGATAAAACTGACCCATTCACACCCCACCTTCATAAGACCCGAAACAATAACAACAAAGTCTCCTTCATCATGACGTTATCAACCACTACCTTCATCATCCTTTGCTGGAAAAAACGACTTCAACCAATCTTCATTGGTTTTATGGCTCGAACTTTGTCATACACTCATACAGTATAAGGTGGTACAGATTAGCGGAAAAACGTCTTCAACCACCACCATGTGACTGATTTGCGGTCATACATTATAAGCATGTGTTCCTTACTTGTTGCCAAATTCAGATATTAACCAAAACAAGCATGTGTTTCCGGCTAATTCCCTGAAAATGTATCTAACTTTTCACTCCATGCAGTTTTGCTTATATGGAAAAAACCAGCTCCACGTAAACATTAGCAGGTTGGCCTGTCATCGAGTAAACGGAACATACCGAATTCAAAAGTTGGCTATACGGATCTGCAAAAAAGTAGTAGACTACACAGAACTACAAAACTTTGCAAGTTATATACATTTTCAAGCAATTATCGCTTTATTTATTCACTCAACTACATATCGAGTCTTTTAGTAACTCTTCCGTCCTAAAATAAATATCCACATCGTAATTTTTTTTTTTTTTTTTGGGCAAATGGTTGATTACCCGGTGAAGTTCCACATCGTAATCTTTTATTGTATCAAAATAAGTTTTCATTTTCAATAAAAACTAATCAAATTGACTTAAGTATGTAGACCTCATTTGATGCACAATGTAATTGTTCTACTTTTTCTTAAATTGTGTTTTTAGTAGTAAAGAATATAATGTTTAATCCATCTTCCGTGACTTTGTTGTCGTCCCACTGCCCCGCCATTCCCACTTGTCCTACGTTTTCTTCATCATCGGACAACATCATGCATTGTCATCATCATCCCTCATGTCAATCTTTATCAGATTGTTGAGTTTTTAGGAGCTGATAACCAAAACTTACGTTTTTAATACTTCAACTTTATAATTTGATATAATTAAGTTGATGTAATGGAACTTTACATAATGGAGCTATTTACATTTTCTATGATTTGAATTTTGAAACCTTTCATAACTATTTACCTATTTTATGTCACGACTCACGGGTATGTAACAAAGTATAAAAACATAAAGAAACATATGGTATTCGCTTGGACAACTTATTTAAAAACCAAGAGCAAAATTGTGTACGGGATAGAAAAGAAAAGGCAGGAAAAAATGAATTTAATGCATTATTTCCATGTTCCAGGCTTTCCCTGTATTGTACACACTTCAATTATTACATTTTACTGCTTGTCACACATTCACACACATGTGAATTTATTGCTATAGCTTTGAAAAGTCCTAACATTTTTATAGGTCGTTGTTTAAGTAAAAGCATTTGTAACGATAACTCTGGGTTAAACTTTAACACACTGCTATGTCAGCGTTACATCAGCTTTAACATTTTCACATTTAACTCAAAAAAACACCGACTATCATAACTCACCTTAACTCACCTTTAAATCAAATATTTTCAAACTCAACCCCTAAACTTAAACTAATACTTCATTTAATAACTAACACAACATTTAATATTAAACATTACAATACGAATATTAAACATTACATAAAATTAAATATTAAATATTATAATACGAAACAAATACTTATTCATCGTCTTCGGAATATTGTTGTTGTTGATGTTGAAGATGGTTCTGCTAAAGATGTTCCATAAGGTCTAGTTGTAGTCGAGTATGCGTTTCTCTGTCGCGTATTTCTTTTGTCTTTCGACGTTGGACATCGCATCTGTCGACCCACCTGTCTTTCCTCATACGTGCTGACGGATCCACCCACATCTCGCCATACTCACGTAGTGCAAACTTTTGATCTTTCAAAATCATATTATGCAAAATAATACAACAATACTTGATTCTACGTATCTTGACAATTTTTATTTGACGTGCCGGTTGTTGTAGTATACCCCAACGTCCTTGAAGCACACCAAAAGCACGTTCGACATCATTTCGTGCACTTTATTGTTTCCTTTTAAAATAACCATGTTTCTCGTCAGTTGTTGCCGAGAAGGATTTGACGAAAGTAGCCCACTGTGGGTAAATTTCGTCAGCTAAGTAATAACCTTTTTCATACCTCGTTCCATTTACCATATAAGGTGCTGCAGGGGCGACGTCATTAAGAATGTCGTCGAATAACGGAGAGTTATCTAAAACATTAATATCGTTATTCGCCCCCGCCAGGCCGCCATCCCGAAAAATGCATGCCAAATCCATAAATCTTGCGAAACAACTGCTTCAAGCATTATAGTTAGGTATTTTTAATCACCCCTACCAAATTGCCCTTGCCAAACAACCGGACAATTTTTCCACTCCCAATGCATGCATTCAATGCTATCAAGCATTCCCGAAAAACCATGGTACGCCTCATGTCTTTCATAAATACTTTGAATGTCGGACCATGTTGGTTTTCTTAAATATTCCGGCATAAACAAATCAATAACACACTTGTTAAAATTATCAAGACAATCATGTGAAGTACGCGCACCCATTTGCAAATATTCATCAAACGCATCGGGTGCGGTGCCGTACGCCAATTGGCGTATGACAGATGTACACTTCATAAGAACACTTATACTCATTCGACCCGTACAATCGGGTGATTGAGTAAAATACTTAAAATGATCCGGAAGAAAATCGAAGGTATAAGATTCAATACCTTCGACTATTTGTAGAAATAGTTTACGGCTCATACAAAATCTTCTTCGAAAATACCGAAGCGGATACTTACAATCGTGATCGAAATAGTCGCTACGCAAACGTTGTTCAGCAAGCTCACGTTCACGATAGATATGACTACGTGATATCGGAGGTTGAGCTGCTGCTTGTTCCAACTGTTGCTGATATTCGTACGCGGCTGTCATAAACTGAATGTCAGTTTCGTCATCTACATCTGACCAGTTGCTAAATTCTTCGTGACTTTGATTCGGATCCATTATGAATGAATTTTTTTTTTTTTTTTTTTATTTATTTTTTTTTTTTTTTTGTGGAAGTTTGAAAAAAAAATGTAGTGTTAATTGGGTATTTATAAGGGAGTGAAAAAGGTTTTGATTTTTTTTTAAGCATATAGCCGTTTGATTCAAACGGTCACATTCAAGGGGGGGGGGGGGGGGATTTTTTTTTTTTTTTTGAATTCAACGGATATATGAACGTTATAGGGGGGTAAAGTGACTTTTTTTTTTTTTTTTTTTTTAAACAGCCCTTAACGCAACGTTAAAGGGTTAACGCAGCCCTTTAACGATGCGTTAATGCATATTGCTTGCAATGGTTAATGCACCCTTAACGCAGTTGCGTTAAACCTTAACGCAAGGGTGTGTTAACCGTTGCATCTGCTCTAATTAAAGGATCCTTCTTAGCTTTGTAAAGAACCGAACGTTAAGTAAATATTTCATGAACCATACGATAAAATGTTCGTTTATGTGCGTCTGTTTATATATGAACGAACATGAACAAGATTTTATGTCCGTTTAGTTAAATAAACAAACATGAACAAAAGTCTCATACGTTCATTTATGTTCGTGTACGTCCAATTATACGTTCATTTATTTGTTTATGGCGGTATGCTGTATATTTTTATTATATCTTTTAAAAATTGGTACACTCAAACAGATGAACACACATAAAACATAATATTATGTATATCTTTTGTTTATTTTCATACATTCATTATGTTCGTTCGTTTACGTTCATTTAATCTCTTAATGAATGAATATAAACGAACACGAACAACCACTTTTCTTAATGAACGAAAATGAACACAAAAATGCGTCCGTTTAAACATTTATGTCGGTTTATCTGTCTGGCTATAACTATATGAACGAACATGAACAAGGTTCTGTTCGTATTCATCCGGTTCGTTTACGACTTTAGTCCTTCTAAATATACATATTTTTTCCACTAAACAAACACTAATTATTATATCAATCGTTAAATATATTACTTTTATTCATTTTCATATAATTTTACTTAATTAGTTCTCTCTCTTTCAACCCATATTCTCTTAGATACACATCGGACGTCATGTTGGTCTTTTCCGACGCGGTGTTTTCCAATGACATGACAAGCTGGTGGGTGACGAAGTCTGGACTGACTGCCGGTGGTAGGCGGCGGAAGTCGATGGTGGTCGGCCGAATGTTTAGATAGTAAGAGATTGTGGAAGAGTTTTTCTTTTATTAAAGTGGTGAAGTTATTGTGTGTGAAACTTGGCTAGAAACTTTGAGAGAGAAAGAGATTGTAAGAGTAAAATGTTTTATTATTTCAAGAATTCTTTTATCTTTTCAATAAAGTTGTTTGATGATTAGTGGTTGACTACATTAAATAGAGTTTAATTAGTGAAAATAGTGTAAGAATAGTAGGATCATTGATTTATCTTCTACTTCCAACCCCCGTTGGTAGTGGACAAGTGACGACAAATGTGGAAACTTAAAATCAATGTTAAACCTTCTCTTTAGTTAGAAAAAAAAAAATCCTTACTTTAATAAAAGGTTTTCTGATCAATATTTTTTAGGCGGTGTTTGTTTTCTTTTCTTTCTAAAATGTCTTAACAAGCTCTTAATGAGCCAAACCTTTTAATCGGTCAACGTTTTGGGCATTCAGACCGTTTGTTTTTTCTTTTCCGTTCAGACGATGTCAGAGGTAAAAACATCTTAATTGTCTAAACTTGGAAAGGGTATCTTAATGCCTCTTGTTGACACAAAATAAATAAAAAAAAAAACAAAAAAAAAAAACAAAAAAAGTTTCACCCTCCCTCTTTCACTCCAACCTCTTCAAACCCTAATCATTAAACTGCCTCTCCATCTCCAGCCACCACCCATTGTCGGCCGCCCCTTCTCCGGCCACGAGACGCCACCTACAGCCGCCACTTTAATTCACCAGATCCGTGTTTTTTTCTTTAATCCATTGTTAGAACTATTTGTGTTTTTTCTTATAAGTATAATAAGGTGCTTACATATCTTTGATAATGGTGGCACAACATGCTTTACATATGATAATGGTGACTTTTTACTTCACATATAAAACTGTTGTGGGTAGCCATGTTCTGGTCATTCACAAATGCATGTTTTGATCATTCATAATGATGGCGTATTGCCTTAATTTGATTTTCAGCTTCTGGGCCTTCTTTTGTTCCGCGAGGAGAACTCCATCTCTTAAATATTCAACCAGTGGAGTCATCCAGGTGTCTCCTTCCTCTTTTACTACTGCCATCACTTCCTTCTCCTCAATTGACTTTTCTTTTAGAACTTCAACCAACACCTGTTTTGTCAAGTGAGCAAAACTAGTGGAGGCTATCTTACTTAACACATCTGCCTGCTTGTTTTGGCTCCGCGGGATCTGCTTTATAGAGAACGTGCGTAAGCTCTATATCAGCGTCTGGGCTTTTGCTAAGTACCGGATCATGCTCTCCTCCTTTGCTTCATACACTCCATTGATTTGGTTCGCGACCAACCGGGAATCTACATTCACGGATAAGTCCTTCACCCTCATTTGCTCGGCTATCCTTAAACCTACCAGTAATGCTTCGTACTCCGCCTCATTGTTGGACGTGTCAAACTCAAATCGTAGGGCGTAGGTGAACTCTGTGCCTTCAGGATCTGTAAGAATCAAGCCTACCCCGGAACCTTCTTGGCAAAAAGATCCGTCTGTGTGCAGATTTCATGGCTCGGCATATGGCAATTCTTCTGAGGGTGTTTCTGTTGTCGGGACTTCTGTAATGAAATGTGCCAACACCTGCCCTCTTATAGCTGTCCGCAGTCTGAAGCTGATGTCATGCTCCCCTAACTCGATAGCCCATTTGGCCTTTCTACCCGTATTCTCTGTTCTCGCAAGCACTTGCTTGATAGGTTGGTCTGTGATGACAACTACCGGGTGTGCTTGAAAATACCTTCTGAGCCTTCTAGCCGCGTGAAACAATGCTAACACCAATTTTCCCATCGGGATGTAGTTTATCTTCGGACTTTGCAGTGCGCGGCTTATGAAGTAGATAGGTTCCTGACGTGGCCCTCTTTCTGCTAGCAGAACTGCACTGATAGCTTCCCTCGCCGCAGATAAATACATTATCAGTTCTTCTTTCGGCCGGGGGGTCGTAAGCGTGGGGAGGTTGGCAATATGCTTCTTCATTTCTTTGAATGCCAGCTCCGCTTCTGGTTTCCAGTGGAAATCACTATTTTTGATACACTTCTTCAGCGTTTTGAAGAACGGTAAGGATTTTTCCGTGGACTTGGACAGGAAGCGGTTGAGACTTGCTAGTTTCCCATTCAAGCTTTGCACTTCTTTCAGAGTTCTCGGGGAGGGCAATTGGGTAACGACCTCAGATTTCTCCGGACAAGCCCAAATCCCCTATTTACTGACCACGTGTCCTAGGAATACCCCTTCCTCTGCTCCGAATGTGCACTTCTTCGGGTTTAGCTTCATGTTGATTTTTCTGAGGGTCCCAAAGATTTCTTCTATGTCCCTTAACATCTCTGTCTCTGAGTAGCTCTTGATTACCAAGTCGTCCACATGCACCTCCAAGTTTCTTCCAATTTGTCTTTCGAAAGCTTTGTCTACCAGCCGCTGATATGTGGCCCCAGCATTCTTCAGGCCGAAAGGCATTTTTTTGTAGCAAAAAATTCCTTGGTTTGTGTGGAACGTGGTTTTCTCTTCGTCTTCCGCGGCCATCTGGATTTGGTGGTATCTCTTATACGCGTCCAAAAAACACTTGAAGGTGTATTCGGAGAGAGATTCAATTTTCCAGTCAATCTCCGGAAGGGGATAACAATCCTTGAGACAAGCTTTGTTCAAGTCTTTAAAGTCGACACACATCCTCCAGCTCCCATCACTTTTCTTGATGAGAACTGGGTTTGATAGCCAGTCATGGTAGTTGACTTCCCTCATTATGCCGGCTTCCACCAGTTTTGCCACGTCATCATTAATCGCTTTGTTTCTTTCTGGGGCTTGCCCTCGTTTCTTCTGCCTTACCGAGGCATACCCTTCCCGGATGTTCAGCCTATGCTCTGCTGTACTCCGCGGCACTCCAGTTATATCTGATGGCTGCCAAGCGAAGATATCTAGGTTGCTCTTCAACAACTCGCGTAGATCCTTCTTTCCTTGATCAGTTAAGCTTCCCCCTATGGTGATAGTCTGGTCTGGGAATTCCGGGTGTATTGCTACCTTGACACCCTCCTTTTCCGGGGCTTCACTGGAATTCTGCTGCGGCTGGGGTTCCGTGACCATTCGACATTCTACCGGGACAACTTTGTCACTACGCAAGGTTATCACTCCGCCTTGGGTGGGGAATTTCAACATACCATGAGCCGTGGAAGGGATGATTTTGAGCAGCCGTATCCCCGGTCTGCCGATTATCTCATTATACTGGGATGGTGATCTGACAACCATGAAATTCATCCACGCACTAGCTGAGTTTTCTTCATCCCCCAATGTTACCTCCAAAAGGATCTGCCCTAAGGGTCATGATATCTCGCCGCTGAAATCAAGGAGTGGTGCTGTGGCGGGAGTCATCTTCTTTCTGATCTTTGGGCTAAGACGGTTAAAGCAGTGCTCATAGAGCACCTCTGAGGCGCTTTCGTTGTCCACATACATCCGGTGTACGTGGTGTCCGCCCACTTCAGCCTTTATCACCAACGGATGGTCATCCCAGTCATCCTCTGCTATTGGAGGGAAAGATATCTCCAAATTTGGCTCTGCATGAGGGGATACTCTTTGCTTCACACTCCGCTTTTACACCATGAATATGGCCGGAGTCTTATCCATGGGCGCGGTTTCCTTCTTGCCACCTTTGGCAGCTCCGCCCTTTTGGCTACCATTTTTGATCTCCTTCACCAGGTGTGCTAACTGGCCGGATATGACTGCTTCCTCAATTTGCCTCTTTAGCTGGAAACACTCATCTGTGTGGTGTCCCCTTTCTCTGTGGAAGTCGCAGTATTTGTCTTTGTTTCTTGATTCCACCGGGCTTGCCATGGGGGTGGAGCTGTGAACTTGACGGAGTTCATTGCCAAGATTTCGTTTTTTTTTGTGAGGGGTGTGAACTAGTCACTCCGCCTCCGATCGGCTCTGGAGCGTCCTTTGAACTCCGTCTTTCGTTCAAATACCTGGCTGTTGGCTACCCTGGATCCGCCTTCATGGGGTTTCCATGAGGAGCGGTCTTGCTTCTTCCTTGACAGGTTTGCTGCGGCTGTTTCACCGCGGAGAAAAGCTATGGTTACCCTCCACATTTCATCGACAGTTTTTGGAATATTGTCGTTGAGTCTTCTGATCAGCTCCGGATGATTGATTCCGTGCATGAATCCCGAAACTCTCATACACTCTGGAGCGCCCTTCACATGCATGCTCTCAGCCTTAAAGCGGCCAACGAATGCTCCTGTCGGCTCCCTTTCTCTTTGCTTGATGTGGTGGAGTTCTACCGGATGCTTAGTGTACTTCTTTTGCTGGAGGAAGTAGGACAAGAAACTCTTTCGGAGGTACTCAAAGTTGTCAATGCTTTCTGAAGGCAGATCATCAAACCACATGCATGCATGATCCATGAGAGTGGAGTTGAACATGTGACATTATGCCCACCGCTCTACCTTAGCTGCGGTACATAATTTTTTTAGGTGGTCCTCTGGGTCCCCGGTCTCGTCATAGGTTTTAACATTTGAGGGCATCCGGGTCCTCTTTGGGAATTCAAAGTTCCGGATCCGTTGTGTGAAGGGGTCTGTATCCTCAATATCGTATGTACGATAGAGGTCATCCGCATCACCTTCGTTTTTTCCGGTTATGGACTTCCAATGCCCCCCAGCATTGTCTTCGCTTTCCAGCGGCGTTAGTTCCCTTTGCCGGCCGGGGTCAGAGTATGCTGCTCTATCTCCGGCGCCTCTCTCCCTGGAGTGGGGGGCGTGGCTATGGGTCGGGCTGGGGGTTCTCCTTCTTGGTCTTCCCGGACTCCTCTCTGTTGAGTACAGCCTGTCTCGCCTGTTGCGTCTGGCTTCAGCTCTTCGCTCTTTCTGAGCGCGACTTTTGGATTTGAGCCAAGAAAACACCTCCAGTTTTCTTTCCCCCAGGTGTGACCTAGTGTCTTCTCGTCTCTCCCCTAGGTGAGTAAAGACAGCTGATCGAGGGTATTTTGTTCTCTCACAGTCTTCTTGGGGGGTCCTGTCTCTCTGCTACTGAGTCTGTAAAAAGCACTTTGGGAGTAGGAATACTCGGAAGGTCCGGACCTAACACTAGGGCTAGCCTTTCGCTTCTTTTCAGCCTTATATTCCCCCAAGGATCTTGACTAAGAGTTTCGAGACTGTTCTCGAGACCACGAACTTTTCAGTTCTTCATTATCGAAATCAAGGCGAGTTTGCACCTGCCTTAATTTCTCCTGATGAACCTTTTCGGCCATCAAGGGAAATAGTTGGTCGTAATGCTTATTGCAAAACTCCCTTATTGCCTCATGTGGCAGCGGGCCAGATTGGTGCTCCCCCATTCCTTGGCTCTTTTCCTTTTCTAAGGTATTCCGGGTGGGAGGAGAGCCATTTTCCGGATTACTGTTGGGTTTTAAAGGTCTCTTGAAGTTAGTGTTGCTGATATTGTTAAGACTACTCAGGATATACAACCAAGTTATTAATACTGCTGGTTATGGAGTTAATGCTGCTTATGGAAGATTAATGTTGCTGCAAGATTAATACTGCTAGAACACTTAGTTAGTGTTACTAGAGTATTAGAGTCGGTTATTATGTATAGTATGTTTAGATAAATATAGAAAAGATTCTATAAAGATTTATCTTGTAAAGAAAGTTATTGTAAGCTGACTAGGACTCCTTAGTCTATAAAAGGAGGACCTAAGGCATAGTTAGATATACGACTTTAAGAGAAAAATTCAAGGTTTTAAACCCTAATACTCAAGGAGTATTCGTATTATTAATAATATTGAAGTGTTTAGTTTGAATTCATTGTTCACTGTTTCATTCATTATTAGTTCTTCTTAAGATTAAATACAAAATTCCGCATTGTGTTTGATAAACCACAAGACAGTTTCTATACCTAGTTGTGTTAGATTTATCTAGCATAGCTAAACCTTTACAAGCTAAGGGATTCGATCAAGTGCTCTACTGGGATTAACAAGTGGTATCAGAGCTTGTGATCTAGAAACTATGAATCAAGAAGAACCTGTTGCAACTCATCTCACTAAAGAAGGAAGACATGGACTCAGAATCTACTCACATGATTACTGCATCAAAGGTCCCCATGCTCAAGCCTGGAGAATATGAGCTATGGAGGATGAGGATAGAGCAATACATCCAGATGGTTGATTACTCTATGTGGGAGGTCATAGAGAATGGTAATCAACTACCTAAGACTAAAACTTCTGCTGAAGGTGTTACCACTATAATGCCTATTAAGACTGCTGAAAACAAGGCACAAAGAAGGCTTGAAGTAAAGGCCAGAAGTACTCTTATGATGGGGATTCCTAATGATCATCAACTAACCTTCAACCACATCAAGGATGCTAAACAGTTGCTAAAAGCAATTGAGACAAGATTTGGAGGGAATGCTGCAACCAAGAAGACAAGGAAGAACCTCCTGAAGCAACAATATGAAAATTTTGCTGCTTTAAGTTCTGAAAATCTTGATCAAACTTTTGACAGACTTCAGAAACTCATCAGTCAATTGGCACTTGTTGAAGCCTCAATTTCTCAAGAAGATGTCAATCAAAATTTTTTGAGGAGCTTATCACTAGAGTGGCCCACACATACTGTGGTATGTAGAAACAAGGATGATCTTGATACTATGAGTTTAGATGATCTGTACAACAATCTTAAAGTTTATGAATTTGAAGTTAAAGGGTCATCTAGTTCATCAACAAGCACACAAAACTTAGCTTTTGTGTCATCCTCCAACAACAGTTCTAGCAGTCCTAATGAAGTGGTTAATACTGCTCATGGAGTTAGTACTGCTGGCACACAAGTTAATGCTGCAGGGTCAACAACCCTTGATAACTTGAGTGATGCTGTTATTTATGCTTTCTTGGCTGGTGCATCTACTAGTTCTCAAATGATGCATGAAGATTTGGAGCAGATCCATCCAGATGATCTTGGAGAGATGGACTTGAAGTGGCAGATGGCAATGTTGACTGTGAGGGCAAGAAGATTTTTGACCAAGACTGGAAGAAATCTCAAGATTATTGGGAAGGATAACTTGGGTTTTGACAAATCCAAGATTGAATGCTACAACTATCACAGGAAGGGTCACTTTGCTAGAGAGTGTAGGGCACCAAGAAACCAAGACAACAAGAGTAATGAAGTTTCAAGGAGAACTGTACCTGTGGAAACTACAAATTCTACAGCTTTGGTGTCTCAATGTGATGGTCTTGGAGCATATGACTAGAGTGATCAAGCAGCTGAAGGACATAACTTTGCTCTTATGGCCTACTATTCTGCATCAAGTTCTGATTCTGAGGTATCTAACAGTTCTAGTTGTTCATATAAGTCTTGTTTAGATACTGTTGAAGAACTTAAGGCTAGGAATGAAAAGCTAATGGAAGAGTTAAAAATGTTAAAATTAGACAATTTAGGCTATAAGGCAGGTCTAAAATCTGTTGAGGAAAGACTTGACTTTTTCAAAGAAAATGAGTTAGAATATGTTGAAAAAGTAAATGTTCTTGAAAGTAAGCTTTTTGTAAAAGAAAATGAAGTTAATGTACTTTCTAAAAGATTAGAAAAAGCTGAAAAAGAAAAAGATGCAGCTTATAAGGAGTTAGAAAAACATCAGGTTAAGGTTAATAAACTTGATTTTGCATCTGAAAGTGTTAATAAGACAATTGAGTGTCAGTTAATGAGGAGAGGTAGTGACATAGGTTATCATGAAGTTCCTCCTTCAATAACAGGAAAGTATGTACCTCCTATTCCAGAATTGTCTTGTTTGAGTGAGTCAAATGTTAAGTCTTTAGGAGAAAGTAGTGAATCTAATAAGGAAAAACCTAAGACTGAAAGCAAGTATTCTGATGCACCTACCATTGAGGATTGGGTGTCTGATGATGATGAGGAACAGGAAAAGGATAAACCTAAGGTTGAAAGTGTAACAGTCAAACCTAGTGTTGAGCAGATAAATTTTTTCAGACCTAGTTTTGGTAAGAAGGTGTTTAAGAAATTTGTTAAGTACACTGAGCAACCTAGGCAGATCACAAATAGACCTAGAGGTAACCAGAGAAGTTGGAATGGGATGATATCTCAAAGGTTAGGAAGTAACTTTGAGATGATCAATAAGGCTTGTCATCAGTGTGGTAGTTTTGAACACTTACAAGATAATTGTTTTTACTATCAAAAACCAGTGTGGAACTATTCTAGGAGGGTGAATCATAAATTTTTTTCTAAGAATACTCACCCACATGCTAAAAGAAACATGGTTCCAATAGCAGTACAAATGAGATCTAGTGTAGTATCAGTTACAACTGTTAATCAAAATGTTTCTAAACAAGCAGTAGTAACTAATACTGCTAGATCAGTTGGTACTACTAACACCAAAAGGACAGTGAATGGTGAAAATAAATTGTCAAAGTTTTCAAACAAAGCACATTCCACTGTAAAACAGCCCATTCAAAAGCCAACAGCTATTAGTGCTGCTAAGGCAAAAACAGTAGTTTCTACTGCTGAGCCAAAAGTAATAACTGATACTGTTTTAGGAAATCATTTTTATGCTGTGAAGTCCTCAGCTTGTTGGGTCTGAAAACCAAAAGTTAAAGTTTGAGATCATGTTTTCAGAAACAGCAGTGCATCTATAGTTTTAAAGAGATATGATTATGTAGATGCACAAGGCAGATCCAAGTCAGTATTGGCTGGTCCCCAAAATGAACTGATTTTCTTACTTTATGTGCAGGGCAATCCACAGATGGAATTGGAAGATAAAGGAGTATTTGATAGTGGATGCTCAAGACACATGAATGGAAACATGTCCTATCTTGAAGATTTTGAAGCAATTGATGGATGATATGTTGCTTTTGGGAGCAATCCCAAAGGAGGGAAAATCACAAGTAAATGTACAATAAAGACTGGTAAATTAGATTTTGATAATGTGTACTTTGTCAAAGAGCTCAAGTTTAATCTCTTTAGTGTCTCACAAATGTGTGACAAAAAGAATAGTGTTCTTTTCACTGACACTGAATGTATTGTCTTATCTCCTGACTTTAAGTTGACTGATGAAAGTCATGTTCTACTTAAAGTTCCTAGAACAGACAACATATATAGTGTTGATTTAAAGAATATGGTTCCCAAAAGAGGTTTGACTTGTCTCTTTGCAAAGGCCACATCAGATGAATCTAAGCTTTGGCATAGAAGACTTGGTCATTTAAATTTCAAAACAATGAATAAATTGGTTAAGGGAAACCTTGTAAGAGGTTTACCTTCAAAAGTTTTTGAAAATTCTAAAATCTGTGTTGCTTGTCAGAAGGGAAAACAACATAGGGCTTCTTGTAAGGCCAAAGTAGTGAACTCTATTAGTCAGCCATTACATATGTTGCACATGGATTTATTTAGGCCAACATTTATAAAGAGTTTAATGAAAAAGATGTATTGCCTAGTTGTCACAGATGATTATAGTAGGTTTACTTGGGTGTTCTTTTTAGCAACTAAGGATGAAACATGTAGAATTATTAAGGCTTTCATAACCAAGGTAGAAAACCTAGTTAATCATAAGGTTAAAGTGATAAGATGTGACAATGGAACTGAGTTCAAGAATAGGAAAATGAACCAGTTTTGTGAGATGAAAGGTATTCAGAGACAGTATAGTGTAGCTAGAACTCCTCAACAAAATGGAGTGGCTGAGAGGAGGAATAGGACACTTATTGAGGCTGCTAGAACAATGTTAGCTGATTCTAAATTACCTACTACTTTTTAGGCTGAAGCAATTAATACTGCTTGTTATGTGCAGAATAAAAGTAAAGTAGTTAAGCCTCATAACAAGACCCCTTATGAACTTTTACATGGTAGAAAACCATTGCTTGATTTCTTAAGACCATTTGGGTGTCCTGTTACTATCTTGAATACCATAGATCACTTAGGCAAGTTTGATGGAAAGGCTGATGAAGGTTTCTTTGTTGGATACTCAATGAATAGAAAAGCTTTTAGAGTGTTCAATAGTAGGACCAGGCATGTGGAAGAGAACTTGCATGTTAGGTTTAGTGAGAGTACACCTAATATTGCAGGGAGTGGACCAAGCTGGCTGTTTGATATTGATTCTCTAACCAAGTCTATGAATTATGAGCCAGTTGTTGCAGGAACAGAGTCTAACAAATGTGCAGGTACAAAAGCAAGTAATGATGCAGGTCAAGCTGGAAAGGAGCCAGGACAAGACAAAGATTACATTTTGTTGCCTATTTGGACTGTTGATCCACCCTTCTCAACCCCAGAGTCAAAGAGTTCACAAGCAGATGACTTTGATGATCAAGAGTTTCATGAAGAAAAGAAGTCTGATAATCCAGCAAAGGATGATGTATCTGATGATCAAGAGCTTCATGAAGAAAAGAAGTCTAATGATCAAGCAAAGGATGATGTATCTGATGATATTAACACTGGCAGTTCTAACTCAATTAATATTGCTAAGCCAAGTGTTAATGTTGCTGGGAAGCAAGGCATATCTTTTAATGCTGATGATGATCCAGACATGCCTCCATTGGAAGACATTTATCCTGATACTGATGAAGATGTACTTGATGCAGAGGTTGATTTAACCAATTTGAATGTAAGAGTTCACAAGAATCATTCTAAGGGACAGATCATTGGAGAGCCAAAGTCTGCTGTTCAAACAAGGAGTATGGTTAAAGATTTGAAGGAACAAGGTTTCTTTGCAAGATCCCTTCATCAAAGAAACAGTCACAAAGACCTTCAAAACTGTTTGTTTGCATGTTTTCTATCACAAATAGAACCCAAGAATGCTCACAAAGCATTACAAGATCCAAGCTGGGTGGAAGCTATGCAAGAAGAACTTCTACAATTTAAGCTTCAAGAAGTTTGGACACTGGTAGATTTGCCTAATGGGAAGAGAGCAATTGGTACTAAATGGGTTTTTAGATGCAAAAAGGATGAAAGAGGCATTGTGATTAGAAACAAGGCAAGGTTAGTAGCTCAAGGATACACACAAGAAGAAGGTATTGATTATGATGAAGTATTTGCTCCAGTTGCAAGAATTGAGGCTATCAGATTATTCTTGGCTTATGCTTCATACAAAGACTTTGTGGTGTATCAAATGGATGTTAAAAGTGCTTTTCTGTATGAGACTATTGAAGAAGAAGTTTATGTCTCACAACCACCTGGTTTTGAGATCCTAATTTTCCTGACAAGGTTTACAAGGTGGACAAGGCACTATATGGATTACATCAAGCTCCCTCAGCTTGGTATGATACATTGTCAACATACCTGTTGGACAATGGTTTTAGTAGAGGGAAGATTGATAAAACTTTGTTTATCAAAAGGCACAAAGATGATATTTTGTTAGTTCAAGTTTATGTTGATGATATCATCTTTGGATCAACACACAAGGCTTTATGTGTTGCATTTGAGAAGCTAATGCATGAAAGATTTCAGATGAGTTCCATGGGTGAACTTACATTCTTTTTGGGACTTCAAGTTAGACAAAAGGAAGATGGAATATTTATCAGTCAAGATAAATATGTGGCTGAAATCTTGAACAAGTTTGGATTTACTGATGTGAAGCCTGCAAAGACAACTATGGAAACATCCAAGCCCTTGCTCAAAGATGAAGATGGTGAAGAAGTTGATGTTCATTTGTATAGATCAATGATTGGATCATTGATGTATCTCACAGCTTTAAGACCTGACATAATGTTTGCTGTCTGTGCCTGTGCAAGATATCAAGTGACACCAAAAGTTTCACAACTTAATGCTGTGAAAAGGATTTTTAGATACTTGAAAGGTCAACCCAAATTAGGCCTTTGGTATCCAAAAGATTCACCTTTTGACTTGATAGCATACTCTGATAGTGACTATGCTGGAGCTAGCTTGGATAGAAAGTCAACAATAGGAGGTTGTCAGTTCTTGGGGAGCAGATTGATTTCATGGCAATGCAAGAAACAAACTGTGGTTGCAAATTCCACTACTGAAGCTGAGTATGTTGCTGCTTCAAGTTGATGTGGACAAGTGCTCTGGATTCAGAATCAGTTGCTGGATTATGGGTACAATTTTATGCATACTAAAATATATATTGATAATAGCAGTACTATGTGCATTATTAAAAATCCTGTTTATCACTAAAAAACAAAACATATTGAGATAAGACATCATTTTTTAAGAGATTGTTATGAAAAGAAGTTAATTCATATTGTTAAAATTGATACTGATAATAATGTTGCAGATTTGCTCACAAAAGGTTTTGATGTGGGTAGATTTACATTTTTGGTTGTTAGTATTGGAATGATAAATCGTTGAAAAATTCTTATCTCTTTGTGTCTTTGTAAAGTTTTATAAGGATTAGTACTGTTATTAGATCAATAAATTGTTTGTGCTGCTAAGTTATCTTTAGTATTGCTAGTTTACTTAGTATTGCTATGTTAATGTGGCTAAGTCATAATTAGTATTGCTAGTTTACTTAGTATAGCTATGTTTCTGTTGCCAGTTATACTTAGTATTGCTAAGTATAATTAATGATGTGATTCTTGTAAATTGTGTTATGTTTGTAGTTTTGTGTTTTTGGGACTAATCTTGTTAGAAATATAAATATTCACATGAAAGACTCGGTCACCCCGAGTATGGATTAGCATTAAGTAGCTCGTAGGTTTAATCATATTAGTTTAGATATCGTTTCACCATGGTGTCGGGTCGGGTCTTTACCCACTGCCAGCCCGGTCCATAGCCTACTAGAGGCGTTTTTGTGTCTTGTATAAATAGCCCTTCCCACCCATGGGAAGGGTTGGAACTTCACCTGCATTAAGCTAATACACTCTCATTTTCTCTTACTAGAAGTTTCCCTCTTCTCATCTCACTCTCTCTCTAAAATACACGACCGAATCTCAATCTTTCTTGTGTGTTATAATTATTCATATCTTACAATTGGTATCAAGAGCCATGGTTTGGTTAGATTGATTGTATGTTCTCGGATTTGTGGCTTGTTCTTGGTGTTTTTCTTTTTGTTTTGTAGTTCGAATAGAAAAGAGAGACAAATCAAGATTTGAGCTGTGTTTGTGGGTAGATTTGTTAAAATCTTGTACTGTTGTGTTCACAAAATTCTCTTGTATCATTTCTTAATAATCTACAGTTGATTTGGTGTTTTTTTCTTGGAAGATTCAAGGTTTTTTCTTGACTGCGGTTTGGCTCTCGGTGTGTTGTTCTTAGTTGCGTTTTGTGTTAGTTAGGGAAGTTAAAAGTTGCGGTTTGGCAAGAATCTTGGTTGCGGTTTGATTTGTAGCCAAAAAGGGTAAAAGACAAAACTCAGTGAAAGCGACTCTTCTGTTCTTTGCGTTTTGTCGTCTTGTAGTTCCGGTTTGGTCTTCTGCGTTATATATCTAGCTGCGGTTTGGTTCTCTGCGGTTTGTGGTCTCTGTGGTTTGCTTCAAGTTGCGTTTTGACACTGCGTTTTGCTCAAGAAAATTGCGGTTTGATCTTGCATTTTGCTCAAGACTATTGCGGTTTGACCTTGCATTTTGGATCTTGTGTTTTGTACTATTAACCCGGTTGCGGTTTGAGTTTTGCTGTCTGTGGTTTGCCTGTTGCGGTTTGCAATTGCGTTTTGCCATACTCAAGACCAATTATCAAGACAAACTAAACGTTATGCTGCCAAAATCTTGTCAAAACTTGAGTTTTGAGTATTGAGACTTGCTTAATTCATAACATAAACTCATTTCAACCAAACCAAATCACAATTAAACAACAAATCACACAATACAACAAACAATCACCACTCCTAACATACAATCACTAATCATTATCGATCCAAACTTTCATCATAACACATTCAAGTAATCAAATCATGGTTTATTCTTGATTTTTGTAAAATCCCGCGAAAGAATCTATTTCTCGGTTTAAATCATAGAATTTTAAAATACCATGCAAATTAACATCATGGCAAGCACTTCTTCTGATGACATTTAAGCTGCCGGGTCCGATACCCGCCCTCCTATGCTTGATAGGACGGATTATGAATCATGGACACAAAGAATACGACTTTATTGCTTGGGAAAAAAGAATGGATTTAACATTCTTAAATCCATTGATGAAGGACCTTTTCAAATGGGCACCACTAGAGATGCTGTCACTACCGCTGAGGATGGAACTGTCACTCTTGGAATCAACAGGTCACGTAATTACAACGATCTCAATGAGGAGGAGAAGAAGCGTTATGATGCAGACATTAGAGCTTCTAACATTGTGATTCAAGGACTTCCCAAAGACGTTTACAAGCTCATCAACTTCAACATTGAAGCCAAACTTGTTTGGGACAATGTTAAAATGCTTCTGGCTGGATCTGAACTGACCAAAGAAGATCGTGAATCTCAGTTGTATGATGAGTTTGAGCACTTCAAGATGAATCCTGGTGAAAACATCACTGACTATTATGTGAGATTTCACAAGCTTGTGAATGACATGAGGATCATCAGGATGACAATGCCAAATATCTAGCTCAATTCTAAGTTTGTGAACAACATGTCACCTGAGTGGGTTAGATTTGTCACAGCCGTGAGCTCAACAAAGGATTGAGAGAGACGAATTATGAACAGTTGTATGCTTACTTACAACAACATGAAAAGCATGTTGTCTATGATCGTCAATTAAGGGAAAGAATCAATCCAACAACAACTAATGATCCACTTGCACTTGTCTCAAATGTTGAGCCGTTCAATCAATCCTCACTTAATCAAGTTTATCACCATCCTTCTTCATCACAAAATCAGACATCATTTGCCCAATCATCTTTGCACCCACCATCTGCTGTGAACACCCAACTGGACTCAGGATACTCTCATACTGGCAAGATGATTGATAATCTCTCCAACCAAGTTTCGTTACTTGTCCAACAGTTAAGAGCAACACTCCCTCAAACAAACAACCAACTTCAAACTTCATCAAATCCACGTAATCAAGCAACAGTGGAAGATGGAAGGGTTGTGGTTCAGAATGTTCAGGGAAGGCAGAATGTGAATCAAAGGAACATTGGTCGGGGTAACATACATAACAGAGTTGGGAATGCTAATCAGGGACAGGGAAGGCAAATCAAATGTGTTAGTGTAAGCAGTCTCGTTGGGGAGATTGTCAGTGCAAGCAGTCTCGTTTGTTTTGATTGATGACAAACATGTAACTTGATATATAACGTAAAATGTACAAGTTACTTGTAATCATATCTTGTCTCAACATACATTCAACACCTCTCGAGTCCTCGTATGATACAACACAGGTTCGTACATGTTTGTTATGTGGCATTATGATCAAACCATCAACAAACCATTTAGAATGTTTAAAATACGGTTAGGTTATTAAGTATTTTAAAAGGTCAATCATTCTACTTAGAACCTCATTTTACACCTTTGCACATACAAGTATTTTTACTTGTACATCATGTTTCCTAAGTTTAATAGGATAAGTACACTTTATGTGTCAAACTAACATGATACATATTAGTAAACATATATTAGTTAAGCTAGTATATACATAGGACCTACATATATACATTTACATTATTTACATTTTAAGAACTAAAATGGAAAAATGTTCATGACATCATTGCATACATCATTAGGATATCTTTATGATATCTTGTAGATTTAGGAAATATCTTGAAAAGATTCTCAAGCAAAAGATTGGATTTGGAAATATATGAAAAAATATCTTGGAAAGATTCTCAAGCAAAAGATTGGATTTGGAAATCTTTTGGAAAAATATGGAAAAATATTTTGGAAAGATCTTTAAGCAAAATATTAGATTGTGTGAGATCTTGGCAAGATATGGTAAGATATGGAAAGATTTGTAAAGCTCTTAGCTGTCATGTCCCGGCGGACCCAAACAGGTATAAGGGCGGAACCCAGGATTTGGTTCCGCCAAATTCGCCACTTGTCTGCTCAGTTTTGCCTATAAATAGCAAGCTGATCATTCAAGGACAATCATCACTTGAACACACATTCTCTCTACCCTTTGCATACACTTCGATTAGTTAGATAACCATGTAGGAACATACATTAATCACCCTTTCCATAATGATCATAATGTTACTAACTTTCATTATGTTGTAAGCATACACTCGTAATGATCCTGTGAAGCAAACTCAAGATCATGAGTCATCATCCATTGCATACTTCCTGATCCACCAATAAGGTTAGGAGATCTTGAAGTCATCATCCACCAAAGCATTCCAACATATGAAGATTCAAGGGCACTTGACATCCTCAATGATTGAAGACTTCTTATTCAAGAAGTTCATGTAGATTCCATATGCATATATGAAGATCCATCACAACAAGTTTAGAGAGCTTGTGATCTTCATCCATTGAAGGCTTCCTATCAACGAAAGTTCTTTTAGATTAGGCATTCATATCCATTTGACATCCATGTCATGGATCATTGTTGTAAGCATCATTGCATCACAATCTATTCACCAAACTAGATTAGGTGGTTTATGTGTTTGTGCCATAAAACACAAGGTTTCTATGTTGGGCCATAAAACATAACAGGAGTGGTTGTACCCTTGTAAGAGAACTCGACATCTAGCTTAGTGTCAGAAAAAGTATAAGCGACGTCGGAAGTGGTTGTACCCTTGTTAAAGAACCAACGGAAGTGGTTGTACCCTTGTAAAGAACCCGGTGTTTAGCTTAGTACTGGAAAAAGTGTAAGCGATGAATGTAAGATTTTCTCCGCCGAGAAGGGAGCTTGTTGATCTAGTGAAGTAACTCTCGAGTTGGGTACTCGGGGAGTGGAGTAGGGCGGAGAGGAGCTCCGTGACCGAACCACTATAAATCATCGTGTTCGGTTTCGGTTTGCGCTTTCTTTTACTTATTGATTTACTTTATGTTTGCATTATATGTTTGCTTGTGTTGTGACTTTTTGATAATACTTGTGCGACAACATGTTTTAGTTTATGCTAGTCATAAACTACAATTGACATCTTTCATATTAGAACAATCCAAATTGGAAATTTGATACAACAAGTTTTAAGTTTTTAAAACGGGAACGTATTCAACCCCCCTCTACATTTTCACAATTGGTATAAGAGCCTTGTGGCTCTTATTTTCAAAACAAATGGTTTTTAAAATGGAGTACGATCCATGTATCAAATTACCATTGAAGCGGAATATAATATGAAAAATGTTTCGCTAAGTATACTTAGAAACTTTGTTGTTAAATGTTACTTTGTATAAAAGCTTGAAGATATCTTTGGAAAATCAAAAGAAAATATTTCTCAAAAGATTTAAGTGTCAAATTGTGTGCTCAAAGTAAATTTACTAAAAATACGATTTTTAAAGGAGCGTTTGGGATAACTATAATTTTAGTTGAAAAATCCCCTCGTAAATGATTTGACAAGTCACATAAGTAGAAATGTTGCTAAAATAGGAGATATTTATATATATTAAGGAAACTAATCAAGCTTGGTATACATCGTCATGTTTAAACACAAAGTGACGAAAAGTAACTTTCCTTTTATGCTATGTTATGTGACTACTTGTTCTAGCTATTTGCATACATGTTGTTTTCTCGTTGAATATTGTGATTACACTTGTTTGTTTGGAATACATAAGTGTAAATCTTGCCATGATACTTATTTGCTTGTTTATCAATTGCTTGTTTTATGTACAATAGGACATTTGCCAGATCTTGTGCACTAAGTTGATAAACTGTGTTTGTTTTACTTATAGAATTTTGTTTGCATATATTATGCGAAAACCTTGCATAACTTACTTAGGAATGAGAACTAAGTGAAATTAGTTTAGTGTCTTCAAAAGTATTGTCTTGCACAAACCTTCACTTAATTTCATGTGTTAAAATGAGTAAACATGTAGTATCTGTGAAAGAGAGTTTTGTATAAACAATTTGAAAACAATGATGTGTTGTATTGTTATGTGTTTAGGATATTATTCTGTTGTTAAACATCAATGTGAACTAACTTGACAATGCAGGATGATAACACGTGATGTTATCGATTTTTCATAGTTAAGCTACCGTTTGGCTTAACCTTCTGTACGGTTAGTTCAATATCATCGAATTGATTTATATGCTCACATCTGTTAGAACCTGTGTTTTGTGTTTAATCAATCATAACTAATTAGTTACATAGGATTTAAGAAAATTTTCGTGAATTCAACGGGTATCGAGCATTTTGACATGCTCTCTGTTAACATTTTCCATCTGGCGGATATGGCGGAACCAAGTTATGGGTTCCGTCTGTTGAACACTTTGGCTCCGCCAAACTTAGCTCGGCGGATTCTGCGGAACCAAGTTTTGGGTTCCGTATTTGTTATCGATTGGATCCGCCATTCCAACAGTAACTTTCTTATATTTCCTAACTAATCCCGATCCTTGGATTACTGATTCAAGTTCTTAGGATTCTTCTACAGATCATCAGGCACATTAGGATGACTTAGGCACACTTAGAACTATAAGAAAGCCACTTTCCACCAAAATTTGAAAATTCAGATTTTCATCCAAGTTACCCTTCTGTCACAAGCTAGGAACCCTGAAATTGGTTCCTTGCAATCCGTGGACCACCGAGTATTTGTGATCAGTACACACACTCACTGCATCTTCCTGTCCTTTACTCATCCATTAACTTGATTTGTAAATTGACAATTTCCTAACTAATCCAAACTCACTGTTGGCAAAAATATCATAGATCACAAGTCCTACTTATGACTATAGATATTGTCTTGCATCCACATATGTTACCTTACTTGGTTAACATGTCATCCTTCAAGAAAATTAAGATTTACATCGAGTCATAACTTACACTTACATTATAGATGTATTATCAAAGTCTAGCTATCCTTGAATGCTATTCAATCTCATCAAAGTAGGATTGACAACTTAAGTATTTCGTCTGAAATATTCAAGTAAATCTGACTTAAAATTTTAGTCATTTAAAGTCATATCCGAAAGAATCAACACCCAAGTATTTTGACAACATATGTTAAAACACTTATCCTATAACCTAAGTACACTTGTACTTTCACTATCATCCCATCACATTCACTTCTGTGATATGTCTCAGGCCTTAACCTTTAAATCACCCTCTAGTTATACCAACCAATGGATCATAAGAATTAGTCTCCATCCTCGTTGTCTTTAACGTCCATAGTACAACAAACTCCTAAAACACCATAATTCATTCCATTGAGTGCATTGCTCAAAAAGCCCTTAGTCCAACACTCATACCAAATCAAATGCACGTTGAATCAACTCAACCATACTTTGCCACCTATAGTATTAGAACTTCAACCATCAAATGAGCATGATGCTCGCATTCATCGTTTATCAATTTTCCACTAGGTTCAAGTAGTACCACTTTCACAAATCATCAAAGTATTAGTAATACTTTGTCATTAAACTTCTGCATAAGTTTCATTAAATCAACATTTTAACAACATATGTTAAAATGCAATCTCAAAGTCAATCTCATGACAATGACTCTTGAGGAGTATACATAAGAAACTCGAGTGAGTTCCTCTTGTCATCATCTAGTTATTATAATCTTGAGACCAATTTTATTTAGGACAGGTTAATCAAAACACTTAGGCTTAATATCTTCATTTAGGAAAACATGATGTTTCGGAAAACATTATGCCTAAAGAAATCATGCGTTTAGTTTTTATCTTGGATAATATATATCCTATGCATCATTCTCTCCTTGCAATATGAACGGTTGTGTTACAAGAGATTTCAATACATCTACAAGTTCTATGAACTATAGATCCCCCTCATCTTGTCATACTTGTTTTCATAAGCATGATGACTTTATCGCATGAGATAATCTTATTTGTTGAAAGATACTATATGTATCTATTTCCTTTCAAGCATGCATCATAACCAAACCGTGCTCAAACCTTGTGCATATCCACATCTCTGGAACATATACAAGATCTATTAAAGTTGGTAACTTTACTTAGATTCTTGTTCCAAAGAACTTTCTTGAAAACGTTCTTAACATAGTCCATTATCACACACAAAACACATCTCTTGGTCTTAGACGATCAAATCACTTTCATAATACATACTCAACATAAAAGATGTCATCCATTAGACCATGCTATAACCTTAGATTCCAAACACAAGATTTAAATATGTTGACACATATTCTCATGTAAAACATGACATTTTCATCACGTTAGTTTTAATAGATATAGTTGAGTCTCATTAAAGTCATGTCTTGGTAAATTATCATCTTTTATACTTCAATAGGTAAAAGTAGGAATACCTATCTTTCAGACATGAGAATGACTACTGGAGAACCTATTGCACTAGAAACTCAATTTCACCATGGTTAAATTACCTCCAGCAGAGAAGTTGGGTATGTGGAATCACCCGTAAAAATGGTCGTGTTTAGCCTGAATTGAGCACCGCTAGTAATAGTCTCATATTCATTCTCCAACTTGAAAAATCTGTATTCCTATACTTACCTGAAGTAAGTATTAAAAGATGACATTTTATCTTGTCTTAGGAATATTAATCAAACAAGGAGTAGATGTGATTCTTCTTTAGTTTATTAAGAATCACTTGCATTGATTACATGTTATTTGTTTGATATCTTGATGTTATCATGATAATTATTTGATTGATAATCAAATGTGTAAACCTTGGAAAGGTTTTGTCTGCATGCTTATATATGTTTCATGCTACTAGATGTTAACATGATTTACATGTTATATGATATTTCTCAAGATTAACATGTTTCTTGTTAACTCATGATATGTCATGCATGGTGTTGAATAGCTCTTGTCTTTAGTTGACATTCATTGAGCCTTTTCGTAGGATAGCCTAAATGACACAGATTCCTAAATTATATAATGGTTTGCATGAATCTGTCGTTTTACTTCTTTTGTGAATTTGTCACACTATTTGTTTGCCATGAATGCACCTATAATTTGTCAAAGTGCTTTTGGTATGATAAACGTTTAGAAGTCGTTTTTATTGCGTTAATTAATGAGTAAGTATGCTTAAGTGACTAAGCTTTACATCAAAACAATTTCACAATATAGTATCTCAAAACAATGTCATGCTCTCTTGCAATATGATTATTTGTCTTAATGATATGTGGTAGCTTTTTGTCTAGTAATTGAATGTTTGTTTTTGTTTATATAAGATGCTATGATTTCTATCATAATCACATCTTTTGTCATTAACATGTTTGTATTGTAGGTTGATAACAAATTACTTGTTATCTCACTTTGGTATGCCTATTTTGCATAATTATAATCCCTTTATTGCTACATAGATTAGTAATATGTTTATGGGATCCATTCTCTTGCATATAGCTTTTGAAGCTACTAGGATTAAGTTTTAGAGGCTTGAAATTTGCGTTTGCATATCTTTCAATCGACCTCTGTCCAAATCACATTATTACTTCCGCTTTCCTAACAACATCTCCATCATCTTTTAGTTAAAACAATTCACCTCCCATAAGGAAAATCACATGCCTCATCATGCGATCATCTCGCATTGATAGAGAAGAGCTACGTGACTTCAAGGATGAAGTTCTTTGTATGCTAACAAACATTCGCAAAAACATTGCTAAGCTCATCGCTTTCATTAACCTGTATCGTCATTCTTCGTCCGATACATCACACATTATGTTGGATGTCCACCAATTAAAGGGGAGAGAAACTCATTCACATAATTGTCTTTTTGTATGTCCATTACATCCTCAAATACCAACACATAGGTTCACACTACTCTGTTAAAATCAGTTCACAAAATCACAAAGTGTTTCAAACCTTATTAAACCAACATCATAGTTTTGTAACCAATACCTTGTCAAGTAAAAAACACATCATATGTTTGACAAACCTCTTAAATGAGAACCATTAAGTCTCCTTAGACTTTAACTAGGATTAGTGAAACCAAATCCGTAGTTATAAGTAAATAGACCTTAGCTTGAACCTTCGTTTGATCAAAAACGACAAAACATGACCAAATCAATTCTGGTCCTACGACACCCTACGATAAGATGGACGGAGCCAAAGATTTGGTTCCGCCCAATCCGTGGGTACCTAAGTCAGTTTTTAGTCACTTACAACAGGCAACCCTCTCACAACCAATGAGTCTAGGATTTTCCTTTAATCCCACAACTTCATTGTCTAGAACATCATCATAGGATCTCATCCTTTTCATTCTTGATACATATCAAGCACGTCATTGTCAGTGCAAACGATATATCAAAACCATCATTCTCAACACGTTGGTCCAACCAACACTCTCATCATATGATGACATTTTCATCCTCAGATAGGTATCTAGTATTTCTAATTGTTGCATATGCAATTTCTGTTGATATAAATAATGCCTAAAAACGTTATTAATATTTTTCGATACCTCTACGTTTTGATAATCACAAAATGTAAAATCATTAAACGAAAGATTATGACGTAAACAAGTATTTAGTTGTAAATATCTATGTTAACAACTTAATCACTTAAGGTATGAATAAACAAATGCCTAATGCATTATATGATCAAAGGAACATTTTCTTAATCACTAGATTTTTTATAAAATGTCACAAACATTTTATATCTTTTAGAAAATCATTTTTGGTATTAAGTAAATGAGGTGAGATCCACCGCAACCCCACATTCTCTAAAGAACAAATCAGTCAATCACGTCCCTTCATTTGGCTTTCATCCAATGGTTGTGATCAAATCAGCCAATCACACAGCAAGGGTAGTTTTGTCCATTATAAAAACCAAAAATATCTAATTAACTTTCATTTAAAAAAAAACTCTCTCTAAAAAAACACACACACACACACCGGAAAAACCCCTGAAACATACACAAACCACTCTATCACACACAAAAACATACACAAACAACCGTAAACCTTGTCTTTGTCGATCCGCCATCGATCCACTATCTATCCGCCAACTATCTGTTGTTCCTCCGTCGACCTGTTGTTCCGCCGCCGATCGATTCTTCCGCCGTTGATCTGTTGTTTAGGTGGCCGGAAATGTCGTCACCTAAGGCCACTCAGCCGTCTTCAACCGTCGCCCACGACGCCGCCCGATTGGAGTCTACAAAGGTATCTACGGTATCATGCTCTTCATTAGTTTTTAGATTTATATTTTGTATTTGTATATATTCAGCCTACGCCAATGAGTGTGGGATATAAAGGCTTATGATTGTGTGGTCTAGGCTTTTAGTAGCATAAGACGACTTTGATATAAATAGTGTCATTGTAAAACTAAGACTTTGATATATTAGTGGTCATTTTAAGTGCGAAACGGTTGATTGATTGCTTTGTTGAGGTTATAAATGATGTGAAGAGTGCCGAGTTAGGGTTAAGATATTCTGAGTGGTTACTTTGCTGGTCACTTAAGTTGTGTAAGCATATGGTGATTCTTTGTTTGTTGAAATTGTGGACGTTAGCATTATGCACTACGGGGCATTACGAACTCGGAATGTTGATTTTTGAGTTTATTTTAGTGGATGTTTTGTTGATGTAATTTGGTTGACTACTTGTTTTGGTAGGGTGAAACTCGTGAAGACAAGTTGTGTCGAATATAAATAGTATGTACTAGCTAAGTTTGGTGAATATGGGTTAAATGCTATAGAGAAGTAAATTTGTTTTAGTGAACTTTTGTTATATGCCATTTCATGTAACTAGGATTCTGTATGCGTGAACTTATGCTATTTGATAAACCGCGACTCATGTTTGATGCTTCATCACCCTAAATAAAATCACATGTGATTCATCTCAAAATCACATGTGATTTGTATAAAAATGCTCATATGATTTTTATATCAAAATCACATGTGATTCATGTGAAAATCACATACGATTTTCTCATGAATCACATGTGATCTAGATATATAACTTGTCCAGGCTACGACTATCGGTTATCATATTTAACAAAATTAATTTTCTTTTCTTTTTTTGTTCTGTAATAAGGTTCTTCGATCTCTTGAAGACGGATCAGTGGAATGTACTTGCAAGCATTTTCTTCGGTTCGGATTTCTATTTACACACATATTCTGCGGATGTTGTAGAGAGAAGATTAACATGAACACGAAGACAACATGCCCATTGAATACTATTTTGTTTGATGTTCTAGCAGATTTTACACCGAATAAAATCACTTGTGACTCATCTCAAAATCACATGTGATTCGTGTTAAAATCACATATGATTTTCTCGTGAATTACATGTTATTCTTTTAAAAATCACATATGATCTAGAAATGAGTAAATCTCCTGTGATTCTAGTGTTTCAGTGTATGTAAATCACATGTGATTTAGGTATAGTAACATTTGTTAAAAAAGACATTAACACATATTCTGCGGATGTTGTAGAGAGAATATTAACATGAACACGAAGACAACATGCCCATTGAATACTATTTTGTTTGATGTTCTAGCAGATTTTACACCGAATAAAATCACTTGTGACTCATCTCAAAATCACATGTGATTCGTGTTAAAATCACATATGATTTTCTCGTGAATCACATGTGATTCTTTTAAAAATCACATATGATCTAGAAATGAGTAAATCTCCTGTGATTCTAGTGTTTCAGTGTATGTAAATCACATGTGATTTACTTTAAAATCACGTGTGATTTACTGTAAAATCACGTGTGATTTGCTCTTTGTTGTTGACAATACCTTTTTTTTTTTAATATTTATGTTACTCTTAAATGTCTATCAGTAACACCTTTTTTGCTAGTCAATATAGAATAGTGACTATGATTCCTTCTTAAAAATAAACAAACTAGTTTATTGTTTTTTCATGGTTAAACAAACTAGAATAGCCCGGAGGGGAATTATGGCGTTGATTTAATATGAGTCCATAAAAAGCACTAATGGGCTGTTGTTGTGTAGTTGGTGAGGATTTGTGTTGGCCACAAAAATTATAAAATATTTCTTTTGAATAATTGGTCTTGTTATTTTTGTTGTGATTCGTGTGCAAATCACATGTGATTCAAAACAAGCTAAATACATAAAACTAACTAAAAGTTCATAATAATAATAATAATAATAATAATAATAATAATAATAATAATGAAAAGTCATGTTTCTAAAGCAAATGTTAATAATAAATATTTTTTTATTAAATCACACGTGATTTTTTATTTTTTTTTTGTGATTCGTGTGCAAATCACATGTGATTCGCGTGTAAATCACACGTGATTATATTTTAATCTAGAAAATGATTTTGTTTTTGTTGTCATTCATGTGTAAATCACATATTATTATTATTTTTTTTTTTTTTATTTTTTATTTTTTTTTTTTTTTTTTTTTTTTAGTTTTGACCAAATATCTACCCTTTACAAAAGTTGTCTGAGATAGAGAACTTTTGGTTTTCTTTATTTATTTTGGATAGAGAGCTTTTTGATATGTGTTCAAAAGGTCTAAATTTTTTTTATAATTTCTAAATGAGGTATACACCTGTCTTCATAGATAGAGATGATTCGACAACATATCTATCTAATCCTGCTAAAGCAAATGTCTTTGTTCTTCTATCTTCACATTTGTCTTTTTTTTCTACATGTGTACTTTTCCATCTTTAAATTGATTACAATTTTTTTCTTAATATAAGTTGCTTTACATGTGATTCATATTTAAAAAAAATTGAGATAAAATCACATGTGATTTACCGCAAATTAACCAAAAATCCACATTGACATTAAATATCACTAACTAAACTTAAGGGAACATCTTTTTCATACACAAAAAGCATCTTTTGTCTTTTCCAAACCCCATCAAAAAAATACCTCCGCCTTCATTATTTCATCATTGCCCCCTAATTGACTATTCTCATAAGTCCACCTGCTCATTTGCTACCTGCTGTTTTGCTTTTGAACAAGAAAACGATTCAACAAAAACAACTAATCTGAAAAACCAAAGATCCATCAGAAAAATCACACGTGATTTGTAAAATCACTTGTGATTTGTTATTTTAAAAATCACGTGCAATTTTATAAATCGCATACTAAAAAAGTACATGTGATCTTCAATATCAAATCAACTTATTCTTTCATTTTATAAAACAAAATCGTAAAATCACGTGTGATTCTGTTTTTTTTTTTTTTTTTTTTTGTTATGAAAAAAATGTAAATCACGCGTGATTTACTATTTGCTGTTATAAATTGAAACATATATGATTCTATTTTAATCTAAAAATGAGTAAATCACACGTGATTCTGGTTTTTCGTTGTAATTCGTGTGTAAATCACATGTGATTCACTTTAAAAAAGTAATTTGAGGTAAAATCACATGTGATTTGCGGTAAATCACATGTGATTTGCGATAAATCACATGTGATTTGAGGTAAATTCACATGTGATTTGCACATTCATAAAATCCACAAAGATAGGGTTATCACCACGAAGACAATGGACCATTTGTAACTTAAACTCTTAATGTATAAATGAAGGAAGTCAAATACTCACCAAAATTCACTTCCATTTAAACCTGACAACAACAAAATCCAATGTTCAAACAAACACCCTTATGAATCCCATGGGGTTCAGGTCATCCAACTGCTATAATATCACAAATCTCCACATCATATTTGCATTGATTACAACTACACATGGTTTTTATATACAAACAAAATTTGAAAATCAATATGTAATCCAACTGCTACTTGCATTATAACACAAAAGACCTTAAAAAAACAAACAAAAGTAGAAAATAGTTCGTTACTACAACTGTCTATCAAACTCTCTATCCCTAATCGCATTCCTTCCTCGCCGTTATCACGTTTTGATTTTCTTGGATGTTTGTTTGGTCCGATTTTGTTGAGACGCTTTAGAAACTCCAACACCTGTGTAAAATATTTGATTTTGTAAGATCAAATAATCATGAGCGACGTGTGTCCATGAAAGGGACAAATGAACAAAAAACTCCTTCAGTTTGATTTAGTGTTATTTTGTAACCAAATCACATGTGATTAAGTGTTATGTTTACCTTAATCACGTGTGATTCAGTATAATGTTTACATGAATCACTTGTGATTTACACATGTAAGTTTCTTCTTTTTTCGTGTGTTGTGTTAAGGCATGAAAGTTACATTTACATTCAGACTCTAAACGGATAAGTGGTGTGTACTCGTAGTAAAAAAGTCGGCTTGACTGACAAACAAGTTAAATGAGTTTACGAACACGAGTACCTTTATCAACCTCGGTAGCTTTGGCCTTAAAAAGTGGCAATGGTTTCACAAATGTACTGAGTTCAACGTCATCTTTTACTACACAAAACGAAAATTAATGAACATTATAACAATAGCAGACCAAACATAGAAAATAGATCAAAATACTTTAAAATAATCCCATGTGATAAATCACATGTGATTCGTGTGTAAATCACATGTGATTCGTGTGTAAACCACATGTGATTCATGTACAATGACCCTAAAATAAACACTTGACCAACACAACCCTATCAATACAATGACCTTAAAAATTTTGGCCTATTGTTGCTTAAAAAGATAAATATTTTGGTCGAGGCTATATACTATCACAAATATTTTGAAAAATCACACGTGATTTTGAAAAATCACTTGTGATTTGTTATTTTAAAAATCGCGTGTGATTTTATAAATCACAAAATCACATGTGATCTCAATATCAAATCAATTTATTCATTCCTTTTATAAAACAAATTCACATTTTTTTTATGTTATGAAAAAATGTAAATTACATATGATTTGCAATAAAATCACATGTGATTTGAGATAAAATCAAATGTGATTTGCGGTAAATCACATGTGATTTGAGTTAAATCACATGTGATTTGCGTTAAATCACATGTGATTGCACAAAACATGTATGTTTCTCATGATAAAACTCCTCCAAACTAAAGACAAGTTATTTTATTATGTTGTTGACAAAACACACTTTTAAATTTTTTTACAAAAGCTAATAAGCACATGTTCAGGTAGGGATTTGAGTAAATACAGCTTAGTCATTTATGCCCATACTTTCATCCCTTTCTTTTTCTCTCATCTTAAAAACTCGAGACACAACTTGATCCATGTTAAAATGTTTAAGCAAACTAACCTTTGCTTCTTTTTTTGAAGTAAGAAATAACAACTTATCCAAAAACACATTTAACACTTTAAAACACAAGCCACATAAGTCAACCCCTCATTCAACTAGATCCACTAAACATCTTTGTTATCCAAACACTTTTTTAAAACCATAGCCACACACACACTTACAAATCCATCATCCAACATTTTTAAAACCATAGCCACACACACACTTACAAAAACAAAAATACAAACACAAATTCTTCCCATCTTCCATTTTTTCTCTCTAATTTTTCCACTAAATAATAAAATCATGTGGCTTCTTTCTTTGCAAATTCCTAGTGACGTTTCTAGAATTCCTTTGGAAGACATAAAACAAGCAACCAACAATTTTGCTCAAGAAAATATCGTTCAAAAGACTTATTGTGATTGGATTGTGTACAAAGGAGAACTTTCTGGGAAGAAGTTAACATTCATATCAATTCGTAGATTAAGGTGAGATCACCTTTGCTCAGCTTTGTCATCACCTTTGCTCAGCTCCTTATCCACTTTATTCAATATTAACCTTCTCAATTCAAAATTACTTTCTGCTTCTGATGATAAGCACCTCCTTATAATTATCTTACGAGTAAATTTGTATCTTGAAGTTGAAGTACCTCACAACTGCAATCTCTGGTAAGCTCCTCCTTATACCCCCATCGATACCCCGTCACCATCAATATCCCCATCAACTCTATTATGTACAAAACCCTAATCACTCGATTAACACTTTTAGGTTATTGTTGTGATGAGATTGAACATAGACGAGTGATTAATAGGGGCTTCCGAACAAATCCCCTCAATCAATTGTTAAAAATACTCACTAAAACTCAAATCCCTATTTTCTTGATAAAAAGCTTAAAAATCAATTTAGTGATTTAAATCTAACCACCAAATTTGTTCTTGTTGTCGCCGGATCTGTTTTCGCCGGATCGGTTGGTGGTAGCGGTTGATTCAAGGGAAGTGAAATAAAAGATAATGGTTAACAGCTACTTTGGTTAACAACTATTTTGTTATTGGAGTGTGGGGATGATATTACAAAAGTGCCCTTTAATAATTAATTATATTAAAATGAGGATTAATCTAGACCTTTAGATTTAAAATAGATGAATGGTTGAGATCTTTTTATTTGATCTTTAGATAATTATTGTTCTGCATTGATCTTTCATTAACCTGTATCGTCTTTCTTCGTCCGATACATCACACATTATGTTGGATGTCCACCGATTAAAGGGGAGAGAAACTCATTCACATAATTGTCTTTTTGTATGTCCATTACATCCTCAAATACCAACACATAGGTTCACACTACTCTGTTAAAATCAGTTCACAAAATCACAGAGTGTTTCAAACCTTATTAAACCAACATCACAGTTTTGTAACCAATACCTTGTCAAGTGAAAAACACATCATATGTTTGACAAACCTCTTAAATGAGAACCATTAAATCTCCTTAGACTTTAACTAGGATTAGTGAAACCAAATCCGTAGTTATAAGTAAATAGACCTTAGCTTGAACCTTCGTTTGATCAAAAACGACAAAACATGACCAAATCAATTCTGGTCCCACGACACCCTACGATAAGATGGACGGAGCCAAAGATTTGGTTCCGCCCAATCCGTGGGTACCTAAGTCAGTTTTTAGTCACTTACAACAGGCAACCCTCTCACAACCAACGAGTCTAGGATTTTCCTTTAATCCCACAACTTCATTGTCTAGAACATCATCATAGGATCTCATCCTTTTCATTCTTGATACATATCAAGCACGTCATTGTCAGTGCAAACGATATATCAAAACCATCATTCTCAACACGTTGGTCCAACCAACACTCTCATCATATGATGACATTTTCATCCTCAGATAGGTATCTAGTATTTCTAATTGTTGCACATGCAATTTCTGTTGATATAAATAATGCATAAAAACGTTATTAATATTTTTCGATACCTCTACGTTTTGATAATCACAAAATGTAAAATCATTAAACGAAAGATTATGACGTAAACAAGTATTTAGTTGTAAATATCTATGTTAACAACTTAATCACTTAAGGTATGAATAAACAAATGCCTAATGCATTATATGATCAAAGGAACATTTTCTTAATCACTAGATTTTTTATAAAATGTCACAAACATTTTATATCTTTTAGAAAATCATTTTTGGTATTAAGTAAATATATTAAATCCATTATAAATATATGAATTCAAATTTTTAACCAAAAATGACAAAAATGTTCCAGAAATCCTTCCCCAGTAAAAGACAAAATTTATAGCCGTTCAGGGAGGGGCGGGCCCCTTAATTATAAGGGCGGTCCCCTTAATATTTAAGGGGGCCGGCCACTAATTAAGGGGACCGCCCACGCTCCTCCAGCTGTAAATTTTGCCTATAAATACTGGTTCATTCCTGGCATTTTTCCTCACCTTTTGCACTAAAAACTTTCTGATTTAGATCTCATTTCATATCTTCAAAAACCCTTTGATCATATAATTATAAGCTTTTGTTTCAAGTGATCCAAAGCTTCAACCTCTCAAGTGCAAGAGAAGAATACTTCTATCCTTCAAGACAAGAAGTATTACAACTTGGTGTATCTCTTCCATCCAAGTTGTTGGTGTATCAAAATTGTAAATCCTTCATTCATTTGTATAAGTTGTGTATATTTGTTAGATAGGTGTGAGCATAATTGTTTAGGCTAGATTAGTGTGTAAGTAGTGAAGTTGTGAAGAAGTTAAGATGTGTAAGTAGTGAAGGTGTGAAGAAGTAGAAGAGTATATAAGTAGTGCTAGGTCGTGAAGTAGTTGTGAAGCCGTTGTGAAGTAGTTGTGAAAAAGTTGTGAAGCCGTAGTGAAGAAGTTGTGAAGAAGTCGTGAAGAAGTCGTGAAGAAGTTGTGATTGAAGTTGTGAGATTGGTTCTAGCTACGATTAGAACTCGATATTTAGCTTTGTGTCATAAAATTGGTGTAAGCGAAAGTTGTGAAAGGTTTTCTCCGCCATAAGGGAGCTTGTTGACATAGTGAAGAAAACTCTCGAGTTAGGTGCTCAAGGAGTGGAGTAGGGCAAGGAAGGTGTCCTTGTAGCCGAACCACTATAAATCCTTTGTCTCGCGGTTCGATCTTTCCATCTCTATCTTTCATTTCATTTCATTACTTTACTTGCATTGCTAATTTAGATTTACTTATATTTGTTCATATTATTGTTCAAGAGTTGAGTTCACATAAATTCGAATCTAAGTTTTTAAAAGTAAACAAAGTTTTTATAATAAATTAAAAAGACGTAAAACTATTCAACCCCCCCCCCCTTCTAGTTTTCCACAATTGGTATCAAAGCCAGGTTAAACAAGATTTTTAAAATAAATTGTATTTTAAAACTTGAAACGATCTATGGAATCCGAAAAATATTTAGAAGGGCAATCTATGCAAAGACCACCACTATTTGAAAGTGATGGTTTTCTTTATTGGAAAAATAGATTCGAAACTTATGTGAAATCAAAAGATCTTGATCTTTGGCATGTTATTACCTATGGTGATTTTCCCCCTATTTAAAATAATCATTTAACTAAAATAGATGAAATTGTACCTTTTGAAAAACAAAATGATAATTTGAAAAAGAAACTAGCAAAAAATAATGAGGCTAAAATGGTAATTTACAATGCGTTACCACGCAAAGAATATGAAAGAATCTTTATGTGTAAAACCGCAAAAAAAAAATTTGGAATTCTTTGCTAATCACTCACCAAGGTAATAGTCAAGTCAAATATAATAAAATAGATCTTCTTGTTCAACAATATGAACAATTTACGATTCCGGAAGAGGAATCAATAGATAATGCTTTTGCTAGGTTTAACATTAACATCACAAGTTTAAAAGCACTTGATAAGAATTTTTCTAGTAAGAATTTTGTTAGGAAATTTCTTAGGGCTCTTCATCCAAAATGGCGAGCTAAAGTTACGGCGATTGAAGAATCAAAGAATTTGTCAACTCTACAACTTGACGAATTGATCGGCAACTTGAAGGTCTACGAAGCAACAATAAAGAAAGACTCCGAGATGGTCAAAGGTAAAAGAGAGCAAAGCAAGTCAATTGCATTGAAAGCTAGGAATGAATCTAGTGACGAGGATAGCTCAACCTCCTAAAGCAATGACGAAGAATATGCTATGGCCGTAAGAGACTTCAAGAAATTCTTTAAAAGACGAGGAAGATTCGTTAGACAACCACATGATGAAAGAAAGGCATTCCAAAGATACAAAGAGGACAAAAGCGAAAGGAAGTGTTATAAATGTGGCGACCCAAATCACCTCATCGGAAAATGTCCAATGATGTCAAGGGATCAAAATCAAAAGGCGTTCGTTGGAGGAGCATTGAGTGATAGCGATGAAGATGAGAAAGAAATAACAGAGGACAAAAAATGTCTTATAGCAAAGGCATCCAATGAGGTACTTTCCGAAACTCAATACTTTAGTGATGAAAATCAATCATTAGATGAAAAAGACCTAGATAATGAATATAGTAGGTTATGCAAATTAGGTCAAAAGGTTATAGCTAAAAATAAGTCACTAAAACATATTAATAATCGATTAAAAAATGAAGTACTCGAATTAAAAATTAAACTAAAACATTTGGAAAAAGGAAAAGAAGTTTTTATAGAATGCAAAACATGCTTAGAAGTCAAAAATGAAAATGAAAAACTTAAAGATGAAATTTTCAAACTTGACAAGTTTAAAAATAGTAGTAACTCACTTAAGAAAATAATAAGTGTTTAAAGATCATCCGAAGTTAAAACCGGTCTAGGAATCAATTCAATCGATATTTCAAATAGTGAAAATAAAAATGTAAAGTTTGAATGTGAGTCTAGTAAACAAAAACTGTTAGAGTCAAAACCTAAGTATATACTTATAAAAGATAGAAAAATACCCATTGCTAGTGATGAGGAAGTAAAAAGCTTTTATAAACCATCATTAAAAACCAAAACCGGATTTTCTAAACCAAAATTAAGATCCAAAGCTCTACCTCCAAATAGACCAAATAATCCTCATCCTCGGCCTAAAACCCCTCAACCTAGAGGAAATCAAGGTAGACAAAACTTTCCTAATAATAGTTACCCAATGTGGAATTATTCACATCAACCAAGTTTTAATCCTTGGGTAATACTTCCACCATACACGCAAATGCAAACCATGTTTGGTTTAAACAATTTTGGACAAATGAGACAATGGGGACCAAGTGGCTAAATCGTCACTCATTGAATAATTCGGAAACTCATCTATGATTGGCTTTAATAAGTCAATATAACACCTTGAAGTATTTGAAGAAAATCTACTGAAGACAAAAAGGTACGCTTTTTTTTAAGCTCATTGTTATAATATATGCTTAGATTAATGACTAGTTATTTCATGCCTATTTAGCTCATAATGCCTAGTTATATATATACACATAATAGCTTATATGAATCTACTTATAACCTAGAATCACTTGTTCTTTTCCCTTTGGCCCTCTTAAGCTATAACGTTTAAAATGGAAATCTTCTATGTCCACTATTAAAAAACTCATAGTGATGAAGTGAAATGAGTTAAGTGGATTAATCATTAACATAGAAGTAAGATTAGATTTCTCGCTTTAGAAAACTATGGATGAAACAAGCTCTCGTAGACTATGGCATCAAGTTAGATAAGTGTGCGACAACAAATGAGCTATAGATGTTAGGTTATACCCCATTAATCACTCTCGCATCAAACATATAGAATTTCGTCATTTCTTCCTTATGACCATAGGATATGTTGAAAAGGGTAGCATGTGACAATAGCCTTAACCAATTCCCTTGAGCATGAGATCTTTAACAACCATTTTTTAAAATCTGGGATTAGTGGTATTTGTTGTCAAAAATCTAGTATCTTTAAAAATATACAGAAACTTCACATTTTGGAAAAATGATTTTTTAGATGACTATTTCACTTTTCTATTAACATGTTTTACTATCTCATTTTTCTTCTTAATCTATGTCCATAATTCTGTTTCGATCAAAGTCAAGGATTGGTATTTTTTATTTTTTTTACCCATTCTTCATAAACACATTTTGAAATAAAACCCAATCTATTTTATTCAAATAACTTTCACATCTACATAAAAACCCACTTTCAAACATTGTTGAATAATGCTAAAAACATTTCTTTAAATCATGCATGGTGATCTCATATTTGTCATCTATATTTATGTACATGACATTTATAAGTGAACTAAGTCAAATCAAGCGGACCATGATTTGTCTATTAAGATTTTGTTTGTAACAAGTCTAGAAGTCCATGCTATCTTAAGTTCCCATTTATTGCACATAGGCACACATTAGGATCCATCAAATAGTTCATTAATCTTCCCACTTACATATAATTAAGAAAATACTTGGTGTAGTTTATTGTTTCCTAGTCCATATATATTACTTGCTTGATGAGTATGTTTACATGCTAGATGAAATTACTTGTTTGCTTTATCTCTTTAATTAACATGTTTTGCATAAATATCTATTACATGCTTAATTACCTCAAAGAGTTGGACTTGCTTGAAGCTAAACCAAAAAACACAACCCTTTCTACAATTTTTTTGCCAAAAACCCATTTCGAGTAACCTGGAGACCTCATGATGGGCGGCCCCCTTAAATCATAAGGCGACCCCTTTAATATTTAAGGGGACCAACCCCTATTTAAGGGGACAGGCCATCTGATGGTCGGGGTTTACAGAAATTTTTCTGCTTTTTAGCCCATTTCATCCTACACTTCCCAAAATTCACAAACATATCTTATTCCAATCCATCCAACAAATTTTATCCATTCCTTTAGCCCATTTCATCCTACACTTCCCAAAATTCACAAACATATCTTATTCCAATCGATCCAACAAATTTTATCCATTCCTTAATCCCATAAATCCTACACTATAAACACTCCCATTCCTCATAATGTTCCATCATCTCATCATGCCATCTCCCTTCAAACCAAAGCCAAAATCCTCAAGGTTAGCAAGGATGACCGAAAAACCCGTTTGGAGAAGAAAACCAAACCCCCAAAACAAGTCCATCACAACAAATGATGTGGCTAAACAACCAACACCTCCACCCACATCTGTTCCAAATTATACTCCCCATCCTCAAGCTCATTCCAACGAATCCTTTCAAAAACCTCATCATAATAACCAACCATCCATTTTTGCTCACAAAAATACATCCTCATCTCACCTAAATAATTCTTATGAAGAACATGCTCAATCTCGAAATAACAATCCTAATTTCATCACCAACACCTCACATCATGTTTCACCTACCAATGCACCATCCAAAACACCCTCCACTCATGAAATATCCTTTTCTTCCCTGCCTTCATCTTCATCCATTAATGATTACCCAAACTCAAAAATGTCTCCATCACCAAAAGTATCACCACCACTTCCTACCAACTCACATGCTTCTTCTATGTTGCATATCTAAACATCCATCCCAAATAACAACCATACTCTACCATCATAACATTCTTCCAAACACTTGAAGTTCATTGAAGAACTTAAAGAAGCCCATGAGCTTTGTGCTCTTCTTGCCGACTAACCTTGATGTAGGTTAAGAGTCTTAATTTGATCCATGGATCCGCTAACAACCTAGGGGATGCAACAACCATAGGAGATTGGAGTAGTCAATTTAACTTCACTAGGGATGATGCAAGCTCGCCATTTAGGGGAGAAATGAAGTTAACTCCAACGACACACCCTTTTTGTTTCGACAAAAGGGGGAGAAAGGTGTAAACGGAGAAAGTAATGAGGGAAAAGAGTGTAAACGAATAAGGTAATGTTAAAGGTAATACGGACACAAGTAACTTCTTACATTTTACTTTCTATCACGTTTACATATTTTGTCATCATCAAAAAAGGGGAGATTGTTAGTACAAGAAGTCTCGTTGGGGAGATTGTCAGTGCAAGCAGTCTCGTTTATTTTGATTGATGACAAACATGTAACTTGATACATAACGTAAAATGTACAAGTTACTTGTAATCATATCTTGTCTTAACATACATTCAACACCTCTCGAGTCCTCGTATGATACAACACAGGTTCGTACATGTTTGTTATGTGGCATTATGATCAAACCCTTAACAAACCATTTAGAATGTTTAAAATACGGTTAGGTTATTAAGTATTTTAAAAGGTCAATCATTCTACTTAGAACCTCATTTTACACCTTTGCACATACAAGTATTTTTACTTGTACATCATGTTTCCTAAGTTTAATAGGATAAGTACACTTTAGGTGTCAAACTAACATGATACATATTAGTAAACATATATTAGTTAAGCTAGTATATACATAGGACCTACGTATATACATTTACATTATTTACATTTTAAGAACTAAAATGGAAAAATGTATAAGGGTGGAACCCAGGATTTGGTTCCGCCAAATCCGCCACTTGTCTACTCAGTTTTGCCTATAAATAGCAAGCTGATCATTCAAGGACAATCATCACTTGAACACACATTCTCTCTACCCTTTGCATACACTTAGATTAGTTAGATAACCATGTAGGAACATACATTAATCACCCTTTCCATAATGATCATAATGTTACTAACTTTCATTATGTTGTAAGCATACACTCGTAATGATCCTGTGAAGCAAGCTCAAGATCATGAGTCATCATCCATTGCATACTTCCTGATCCAACAAGAAGGTTAGGAGATCTTGAAGTCATCATCCACCAAAGCATTCCAACATATGAAGATTCAAGGGCACTTGACATCCTCAATGATTGAAGACTTCTTATTCAAGAAGTTCATGTAGATTCCATATGCATATATGAAGATCCATCACAACAAGTTTAGAGAGCTTGTGATCTTCATCCATTGAAGGCTTCCTATCAACGAAAGTTCTTTTAGATTAGGCATTCATATCCATTGGACATTTATGTCATGGATCATTGTTGTAACCATCATTGCATCACAATCTATTCACCAAACTAGATTAGGTGGTTTATGTGTTTGTGCCATAAAACACAAGGTTTCTATGTTGGGCCATAAAACATAACGGGAGTGGTTGTACCCTTGTAAAAGAACTCGACATCTAGCTTAGTGTCAGAAAAAGTATAAGCAATGTCGGGAGTGGTTGTACCCTTGTTAAAGAACCAACGGGAGTGGTTGTACCCTTGTAAAGAACCCGGTGTTTAGCTTAGTACCGGAAAAAGTGTAAGCGATGAATGTAAGGTTTTCTCCGCCGAGAAGGGAGCTTGTTGATCAAGTGAAGTAACTCTCGAGTTGGGTACTCGGGGAGTGGAGTAGGGCGGAGAGGAGCTCCGTGACCGAACCACTATAAATCATCGTGTTCGGTTTGCGCTTTCTTTTACTTATTGCTTTACTTTATGTTTGCATTATATGTTTGCTTGTGTTGTGACTTGTTGATAATACTTGTGTGACAACACGCTTTAGTTTATGCTAGTCATAAACTACAATTGACATCTTTCATATTAGAACAATCCAAATTAGAAATTTGATACAACAAGTTTTAAGTTTTTAAAATGGGAACGTATTCACCCCCCCCCCCTCCTCTACGTTTTCACAAAATGTTACAACTGTGGTGGACTAGGACACATAGCAAGGAACTGCACTCAACCAAAGCGTCCACAGAACTCTGACTACTTCAAAGATAAGATGTTGTTGATGCAAGCTCAAGAGAATGGAGCAACTTTGGACGAAGAAGAGTTATTGTTTCTTGCTGTTGATGAGGGGAACATGTTTGATGCTGATGTGGATGATCAACCAGTTCAGGACTTGGCACTAAATGATCCCAACATCTTCCAAGCTGATGACTGTGATGCTTTTGACTCAGACGTTGACGATGAACCCACTGCTCAAACCATCTTCATGGCTAATCTGTCTTCTACAGTCTCTTCACCACATCAATCTGGTCCTTCCAACTCATCTGTCATATCTGAGGTACTAAAGCTGTATGACATAAATGACATGGTCGATGGACAGAATATTCCCAACAAAGTACAACAGACAGATGTTGTTGAATCAGATACTGCTGATATGGGAAATAGTAATGTTATCCCATATGAACAATATGTGAATCACAACGACGTGTCTATTGTACCAAGTAGTGCATCATCTGTTGTCGATAATACTTGTGAGTTGCATGAGAACACCGTGTTTATCCCTGATGACACTTTGACCACTAGACTTAACATCTATAAAGATCAGGTGGCCATATATGAACAACGTGCAAAATTTGAGCTAACTGATCGTGAGCAAAAAATGGATGGTCAAATGCGTAAATTCATAGCAGAACGTAATTTAAGGGAAGAAACATTGAAAAAGGAGTTATATTCTTTACGAAAACAACTTGATCAAACTGTTAAACGAAAACAGGAGATCCAAGAAAGTGTAATTACACTAAAACATGATTTCAAAGAAAAAGAAACAAAACTCTTAAATGATTTTTCCAGACTTAAAACGTTAAAGAATAAGATTGAAAACAAGTTGTACACACAAGACCAAACCAGACAAACTGCTCAAATGATTCAAAAGCATAAAAAGTTGTGTGATGAAAATAGTGAAAAGGATGTAGGTGAACCTAAATCAGTTTTTCTTAGGAGTGTTAAAGTTGCCCAACCTGCATTATATGATGCAAATGTAATGCTTAAGCCTGGTCATGCCCCTCCCGATGTGTCATCATTTGAAGAGAGTAATGAGATAGAAGTAATAAATAGGCAAAGATTGGCTGAAAAAATGAAGGATCCCAAATGTATAGCAAATCGAGTCATAATCAAACCCCATGATTACTCTGAGGAGAACCGATTAGGAATTTTTTTACCTCAAACTAAGTTGACTCCAGAACAAATATTTTGGTCCTTAGACTTAGAAAAAAGGAAAGCCGAAGAACTTCAAGCCAAAACTCCACCCTTTAGAAAGATAGCTGTAGCAACGCTGTACCCACCCAATACACCTATGCACTTAGTTCCTTTAACTCTTCCCACAAAATGTAAAACTCTAATTAGCATATATGTTATATGTCAACTATTTGTTGATTTTGATAAAACATGTAAGAAGAGAATTACACCAACGGGAATTACTGAAGGGGAAAGGGGTTTTGAACAAACAAAACGGTGCTGCTTAACTGAGGTTATTCCATTTTTTAAACTTCTCAAAGAACATTTTGAGGGCATGCAAAAAACCCTTGAAACTGAATTAAAATAAATGAAAGAAGTGTTTAAAGATATGGAAAACATAAGGAAACAAAATGCTATTGATCTTAAATGCTGTGAGATTGAAAGAAAGAATATTCTCATCACCAATGAGAATTTGATTGCTAGATGTATTACACAAGATGTATTTTATACTGCTACTGATTCTGCATTAACTGCTCGTCAATTTCATGAGTTGTCCATTGCATTGAATGTTACCCAGAATCGTGTTGTTGAGCTTGAGGGGCAGAATTTAAAATTGCATGAGAAAATTCAAAACGATGACCATGATAACATGGTCAGGCATTTTTCAATATTAGAGGTTGATAATCTTAATTTGCAATTAAAATATCAGCATTTAGAAGAAAGAATTAAAATCTCAAATGCTGATGAACTCAAATAAGTACATTTTATTACTATCATTTATCCTATTTATTTGACTTGTTTTACTATATTATGTATGAGGATTGATACTTAATTGTTTACTTTTGTAATTCTCAGGTAAAAACAAGCATTTGGTGAAACTTGGCGATTTTGGACTAATAATGGAGCAAAAACATACATAAAGTGGAAGTCTACTGACATGGACAAGATCAAGTCAATTCTGCTCCAGATGCGCCGCATCTCACTATCAACATGCGCCGCATCTCTATCAAGATATCACCAGATACGATCCAAGATACAAGAGGACATGCGCCGCATCTAATAAAGAGTTACGCCGCATCTTCTGGCGGTGTACGAATATTCCTGAATATTATAATCTTGGACCCCACGCGAAGTTAAGTACATGCGCCGCATCTACTTAAGTAGATGCGCCGCATCTTCCCTCAGACACAAACTATAAATACCCCTTAGACCAGACGCATTAAAAAGTTCAGAGATTCGGAAGTTCGAAAACCTAAAGACCGAACAGGAGAGAAGGACGAATTCAGTCAAGAAGGCAGCACAAGACACACCCAAATCGAAGATACAAGAGCTGTAAGAAGGTGCTGCATGTATTTAATTCATTAAGTAGTTTTGTTTTATTGTTCTAGCAAACTTTAATTCATCAGGATTGGTGGCTTGTGTAATGTGACAACGGAAAGATTGCACTCCCTTTAATACTTGCTTTCCCATCAATTAAAGTTTATATGTTGATGTCTTTGGTTACTACTTATTAGTGCATTGACCACCTCTGTGTTTATTAGTGGCTTGCGGGCACCCGACTGCGGGACAAGGTGTGGCTCCCACGGTTGTTTCTAAATTGATCACTTAGGAATAACTTTTAGACATAAGTCGTCATTAAGGGTTTACTCGCCGATGAGAATAGGACCAACGAGAAAGGGTTAATTACATACACTTCATATAAAGCTATCAATAAAACAAGTGACAATCTACTTAATCATAAGGACAGCCCTCTTATTGTCTCAAGTATCTATCTGTGTACGTGTGTGCTACTTGCTGATTCGTGCCTATTTGTTTATTTTATTATTTAATTGCAAACAAAACTGTGCCAGTCTCTCAGGCTGAAACCCCCTTGCGTTAGGATATTAAAATACTGATTAGATTAACTAGATTATACGTTCCACTCTTAGTGATCGACACTCTACTTACCATTATCTTCATACTGACCGGGTACACTGCTCGTTAAGTGTGTGTGTTATTGATAAGTCGGCTAAATATAAATTTAAAACTTGAGTAGGCATTAAAACTGCTAAACCGCAACGACACATCACGCGCATCAAGTTTTTGGCGCCGCTGCCGGGGAGTGAATTGTTATTTTCTGTTAATTTAATTAGTATTTTAATTAGGTTTTTTCTTTTTATTAGATTAATTGCATCATTGTACTATTTTGCATACTTGTTGTATTGTGTGTTAATTGTTTTCTTTTATTTTTGTGTGTTTTATTTTTGTTTGTGTGTTTTAATTTTTGTTTTTATTTTTCGTATTTTTCTGTTCTGCTATCGTTGTACTGTGCTAAATCAAACGATACGGCGCATCTGATCTCTCAGATACGGCGTATTGCGTTTAATTTTTTTAATACAACGCGTTTAATTAATTCGATACGACGCATCTTTTCCCCAAGATACGGCGTATCTGTTTTTAATAAGAAAATTTTTCTAAGCGATAAAGTAATACGACGCATCTTCTTTTGAAGATACGGCGTATCTGTTTTTGATAAAAACTTTTTTCTAAACGTTAACGCCATACGACGCATCTTCTTTTGAAGATACGGCGTATCTATTATTTTAATTAAAAACAGTTTGCGAATTATTAAACAAATACGGCGTATCGATTTCCGTCGATACGGCGCATCTTACTGAATCAAAAATCTTTTATTTTTAAACGTAACGAAAATACGGCGCATTAACTTTCGTTAATACGACGCATTTAATTTTAATTAGATAAATTGATTTTTTGATCAATTCGATACGGCGCATTCATAAATTCTAAGCGGCGTATCTATTTTCTGAATAAAGTCTGATTTAATTTTAACGATTATAAGATACGGCGTATCCAACTTTTTGGATACGGCGCATCGTCTGCAGATATCAGCTATTTGTATTCTTATATCCGTTTCTATATTCATTAATTTCTCTTCTAGCGAACAAATCCTACTGATGATTTTACCTTGGATGACAGATTTTGCTATGGAAGACATGCCAGTTAACGGATATCTTGCTAAGGAATGCTTGTTTTCAGATTCATTCAATGTACTCATGATCGATGCAGACTTATTCTCTTGGGAGACTCCTCTTGAAGCAGTTTTTAAGGAATTTATGCGTTTATGCAACATTGACAAAGAGGTATTCTCTTATGATGTATTTGTGAGGTACACCGGAGAAGAATTGTCGCTCTTATGGCCTAAGATTGAAGCAGAAGGATTGAACTGGACTACTATCGAAGAAGATGATGGGAAATTCTCTCTTGCATACATGGACTCAAGCAACAACAACTGTAGTGGAGACAATACCCAAAACTCTTACATGCCTTATTTCGAGTGGTACAAGGGATTAGATGAGAACTATCAGGATAATGACATGAATTATGCTTTGGCGGAATTACTATTTCATGGCAGAATAGTTAGATTGATAGACCTCTCCCTCAATGATTGGTTAGAACTCAAATATGGTAGTCCGGAATTTGCCCCTGCAAACGAAGTCAAGGAGATTGTGACTTCATGGTTGACTCGGAGTTTTAAGAAACAATTTAACGAGTTCATGGAGATAAAAAAGAATATGATTGGAAAGGTTTGCTTTGACATTAACCATGACCCTAACGATGTTGATTTTTCAGAATGGTTAGCTAGTAAGTTTAATAACCATAAGAGCATGGATCGAGCTACTAAGGATGCATTATGGGTATATTGGATGAGAGGAGAAGACGAAGAAGTAGAAAGCGATTATAGGTTGTCACATCATGATTCAACAATCAATGAGGGCATTGAAGAACTTTTCAGAATTGACATTGATTTGTTAGAGTATGAGACACCCTTGTGCAAGCAGTTCAAGGAATTTAACTACCTTCTTCGAGTCGATGATGATGTGCTTACTGGGGATCTACCAGGATTTAAGACTTATGACGATTTCAAAAACACCTGGTACTATGAATGGAATGACCAAGTACCATGGGTTTGGGATAAACCATGGGAATTTGAGCACATTAATCATACCTGTACACCCTTCGTTTTCAAAGACGGGAGTAGTGTTTGGCCAACCTGTGATTATAAAAGTGACGGAACCTGTAATGGGGGAAGTATAATTGGGATGAAAAGAGTTGGAAAGGATGTAACCTTTGAAAATTATGAGTGGTACGATAATGTTGAAGACTGCCCACGAAAATCGGAGGCTTTACAAGAAAAGGGCAGGATTGAACGCTTGAAAGGACTTAAAGGGACATCGGATACTACTTTCTGGGAATGGGTGCATAAACAGTTTGATGATTTCACAAAGCTTAGTCGACGGTTACAATATGACTTGGAAAGAGAATGGGAGGCGATTCAAGATGATAATAATAATGAGTCGTTGATTGAGGAACTAGATGACTATTTGATTAAGGATCCTTATTTTGAGTTTGTTGACAAGGACGAAGAAGAGTTCACCAAAAGAAAGTGTCAACTACTTGGGATTCCATACAATGAGCCACCCATGATTACTTCTGAAAAATTTAAAATCATCAAATATTCTTTGGGTCCTGATGAAGAATATACTGCGGTGAAAACAAAGAATTATACTAGGCTAAGTCGAACTGAAGAAAACGTCGCAGAGATATACGGGAAAATCTTTCGGATGAAGGAAGAAGGATGGACCGTGACAAGGACCAACTAAGGAGCTGAACGTGAGTCTAACTTGAAGACTCTGGAATAAAGACAAGTGCTGACCGGGAGACAACCCGGATTTATCTTTTATTATTCTGTTTTCTGTGTCGAGTCAGTCCAGGCCGCACGAAGATACGGCGCATCTCAGTCCTGAGATGCGACGCATCCTCTGCAATGGTCATATCTTATTTTATTTTTCTGCATTTTTATTTTCGACTTTAAAACTATTTATCAGTTATTTTAATGCGGCGCATCCCTGGTTAAGGATGCGGCGCATCTTTATTCTGATCCGTATTTATTCCAGGCTCGATACGGCGTATCTTCTTCAATAGGATACGGCGCATCGACTGACCTGATGATTTTCAGTTTTAATTTTTAAGTTTTATTTTTACCTAACTACTAATGTATTATGCAAGTTGAACCTTTCTTATCTTAGGTGTGTTTTAAAGTGTTGGTGGTATTATAGTTTCCTGAATTTCCTGTGGATAAATCAAGTATGAAGCTTTAACGTTCTAATCCACAAGAAAGATGATTTTTGCTCTTACACAAATGGAGGATCATACCGAGCAAATCTCAGGGGAGTTTTTCTGTTCTAATTCTTTTTATTTTCCAGTTTTTAACCTTTTATACAAACAACGAGGACGTTGTTTAACTTAAGTGGGGGGATAGGAGAATTAGAACACTTAACAATTACTTGTCCTAAACTTTTTCAAAAATTATGCTTAAAATGTGCTTAATATATCAAACTTAAAATTTTTTTAGCATGTTTTTGTTTAAGATCTAAGTTGCATAACTGCACACATGACGTTATTTTCAAAAATTGTGATTTTTCCAAAATTCACAAATCTATGAGTGTGCCGGTGACTTGTAAACTTTAGAACTTGGCTTGTATACTATTCGAGACCACCATAATAAGTATTATTTTATATAATTGGAATGACTTGTCTAACTTGGTAAAATTCTAGGATTACACCAAATAGCCTTTATATGTTATGTGTTATTAACTAACTACACTGGTTAGTTAACCCCCGTATAAACCCTTTTGTTACTCTCATTTTTAGAGTAAGATACCCCTAGAAAAACCCTCAGAGCCATTCCTTTCGTTTCTTACACCTATGTTTAAAATGTTTCGTTACACCTTAAACCTTAGCCTACCCTGTAGATTAAGATCCGTGGTTGGTTAATTGCTATAGGCAGAGTGTGTTTCCTTACATTACCTGTGTTCGCGTGCGTAATTCATTATCTATGGTTAGGTCGGGAAATTGCACAATGCAATTGGAGTGAAAGTAAATATTGTATATTTTGGAGTTTATTTTTCGTGTGTTTACTACTTTCACTATTTACCATTATTTCTGAAAGTATGAAAAGTATAGAAAAATTATCCGGAAAGAAAGTTGTAGTGATGTGGTGAAATTTTACACATCTATGTTTATGTTTCAAAAAAAAAAAAAAAAAAAAAAAAAAAAAAAAAAAAAAAAAAAAAAAAATCGAAAAAATGAGAAAAGAAAAGAAAAAGAAGAGTTGGATGTTTGTTTTTAAACCAACGATGTAAAGTTATGTAAGTGGTCGATATCACCACTAGTTGTTATATATTTATGGATTGAATGGGAATTGGCAGTTATGGGAATGCCAATTAAGGTTTATTCTTTGATTAAGATTTTGTTGAGTATAATTCGTGTCTACCTAAAGCGTGTGTTTCAAGTGTTAAAGCGTGAGTTATTCAATGATATGAGTCTTATTCATGGGATGGTTGGGATAGTGATTAACCACACTTAGGATTTTAATTTATTTGTTTTTGTTTATTTTTTATTTTTACACCAATTTATATCCCAAAAATTATCCATACCCTTTACTATTCTTTATCCAACCAAACCTTTGATTTATTGAGATTAGGGATTTGAGCAATCTTAAGTATCGTAGTCGTGGATTCGGCTATGTATTTATGATTTTGTCGCCCTTTTTGATATATTATTATTGGTGAAGTTTGGACCTATCTTTAGCCTATTCGAGTTAAGGATTTGAGCAATTGCAAGTATCGTGTTCGTGGATTCGATCATGTATTTGTGATTTTGTCGCCTTTTCTGGAATTTGAGATCGATAGTGTAAATAAGAATAATTAACCCTTAAGCCTAAAAACCCTTTTTACCGCTTTAGACTTGTTATTCCTTAGCTTTAGTGGTGGAGATGTGTATACTTGCCAAGCTTATGATAGAATATTCGTCGCGACTGGACAGTTAAACGATTAGATTTGCTTTTATCGACTTATTTTATTTTACTTCTAATTCGTTAAGTGTTTAGTTGTGTGATTATGAAATGAACGAATACATGCTTAAATATAAAAATAAATCCTAACATCTTTTAGGATACATTTTCATGAGATTTAATCTAAGGTTTACTTGGGGACAAGTAAAGTTCAAGTGGGGGGATATTTGATGAACTCAAATAAGTACATTTTATTACTATCATTTATCCTATTTATTTGACTTGTTTTACTATATTATGTATGAGGATTGATACTTAATTGTTTACTTTTGTAATTCTCAGGTAAAAACAAGCATTTGGTGAAACTTGGCGATTTTGGACTAATAATGGAGCAAAACATACATAAAGTGGAAGTCTACTGACATGGACAAGATCAAGTCAATTCTGCTCCAGATGCGCCGCATCTCACTATCAACATGCGCCGCATCTCTATCAAGATATCACCAGATACGATCCAAGATACAAGAGGACATGCGCCGCATCTAATAAAGAGTTACGCCGCATCTTCTGGCGGTGTACGAATATTCCTGAATATTATAATCTTGGACCCCACGCGAAGTTAAGTACATGCGCCGCATCTACTTAAGTAGATGCGCCGCATCTTCCCTCAGACACAAACTATAAATACCCCTTAGACCAGACGCATTAAAAAGTTCAGAGATTCGGAAGTTCGAAAACCTAAAGACCGAACAGGAGAGAAGGACGAATTCAGTCAAGAAGGCAGCACAAGACACACCCAAATCGAAGATACAAGAGCTGTAAGAAGGTGCTGCATGTATTTAATTCATTAAGTAGTTTTGTTTTATTGTTCTAGCAAACTTTAATTCATCAGGATTGGTGGCTTGTGTAATGTGACAACGGAAAGATTGCACTCCCTTTAATACTTGCTTTCCCATCAATTAAAGTTTATATGTTGATGTCTTTGGTTACTACTTATTAGTGCATTGACCACCTCTGTGTTTATTAGTGGCTTGCGGGCACCCGACTGCGGGACAAGGTGTGGCTCCCACGGTTGTTTCTAAATTGATCACTTAGGAATAACTTTTAGACATAAGTCGTCATTAAGGGTTTACTCGCCGATGAGAATAGGACCAACGAGAAAGGGTTAATTACATACACTTCATATAAAGCTATCAATAAAACAAGTGACAATCTACTTAATCATAAGGACAGCCCTCTTATTGTCTCAAGTATCTATCTGTGTACGTGTGTGCTACTTGCTGATTCGTGCCTATTTGTTTATTTTATTATTTAATTGCAAACAAAACTGTGCCAGTCTCTCAGGCTGAAACCCCCTTGCGTTAGGATATTAAAATACTGATTAGATTAACTAGATTATACGTTCCACTCTTAGTGATCGACACTCTACTTACCATTATCTTCATACTGACCGGGTACACTGCTCGTTAAGTGTGTGTGTTATTGATAAGTCGGCTAAATATAAATTTAAAACTTGAGTAGGCATTAAAACTGCTAAACCGCAACGACACATCACGCGCATCAAATGCCAAGACATCTTTGGATGCTCCTGAATTTGATGCATATTTTGAATTAAGCAAACGAGATGAAAAAAATTCAAGCTCATACTAACACGATTCGAAAATTGAGGGCCCAAATTGCCCAATTAAAATCGAATAATAGTGATGTGACTAGCACCCATAAACTATCGTCTTTAGATTCTTAGAATTTTCACTATCTAGACACCATCAATAAATTACAACATGAAAATGATTGTTTTCGAGCTGAAAATTCAAAAGTCAAACATCATTACAAAGAGTTATATGATTCGATTAAAATCACACGTGATAAAACCAATGAAAAAATAACTTCTTTGCTTAATGAGATTGAGAATCTAAAGACTCGAAGGGAAAATGCCAATTATCACTAGTGATAATGTTGTTCCAAAGGTTTCTGCTTGTAGTAAGTATGCAATTGATGTTGTGCCTATTCCGCTTCCCCTTAGGAACAATAGGTCTGCTCATCAAGTATATCTCACTCACCTTAAGGATAGCCTTGATACCCTTCGTGAGATCGTAGAAGAGGATATGATAGATAAACCACTTGATAGTGCAGTTGTAGATGTCTGCTTCCTCACTAAACGATATCAGGAACTCTTTGAATACGTCATTGGCACATGTCCTAAGATTGATAAAAAGCGAGATAGGTTTATTGCATCATCCTCAATGACTAAGAACAAGCATGTTACCTTTGATGTACCATTAATGACATCTGAACCCAACACATCAAAACCAGAAAAACAAATGGCAGTGCAACAAACTAATGTTCCCATCATCACTTCTACAGGAGTAAACAGTGACACTAAAGCTAGCAGGTCAAAGCCTAGTCGCAATACAAGAAAGATAGGACTGCGCCAGCTAAGAGTGCTCATCAGGAGAAAGTAGAAGACCATCTTAGGAACAAAAAACTTGATTTGATAAAAAAGAATCGTGTTGATTCTAGTATTAGCTATAAGCGTACTGTAATTAATTCGAATTCTAATGCTATTTGTAAGACATGTAATGAATGCTTAATTTCTGGTAATCATGATGAATGTGTTGTGTCATTCTTGATGTCTTCTCAACGATCCCCAGTTAAGAATGTTAGGAAACCTAAACTGAGTAAGCGAATTTGGAAAACAACAGGAAAAATGTTTGCTAATGTTGGTTATCAATGGAGACCCACTGGAAGAAAACTCACTTTAGGAGATCAGTGCCCCTTAACTAGAATGACTAATCATAAAGTAGTGACTGTTAAGGAATGGAAGCCAACTGGTCGAATTTTCCCTTTAGAGACACAATGCCCTGTAACTAGGTCAATTGTTGTTACTAGTGAAGTTTCCACTGTGAATACCATGGCCTCCTATGAATCCTGTTGCTCCAGAGGTTGTTTGTGCTAACCAAACGGACCCTAGTTGCACGTGGGGATCCACTTTTTTCAGCTATCCATCATTTTCTGTTTTCAAATGCAGGTCGTACAAATCGTCTTTTGGTATTTGGACTCAGGCTGCTCAAAACATATGACCGGGGATCGCTCACGGCTCAAGAATTTTGTGAATAAGTTTATCGAGACAGTTAGATTCAGGAACGACCATTTTGGGGCAATTATGGGCTATGGAGATTATGTTTTTGGTGACAGTGTAATTTCCAGGGTATACTACGTGGAAGGACTTGGGCACAATCTGTTCTCTGTTGGTCAATTTTGTGATTCCGATCTTGAAGTTGCTTTCAGAAAACACACATGTTTCGTCAGAGAATTGGATGGTATTGATCTCCTTAAAGGCAGTCGTGACACTAATCTATACAACATCTCTATTGAAGACATGATGCGGTCCTCTCCTATTTGCTTGCTGTCAAAGGCCTCAAAGAACAAATCATGGCTTTGGCACCGTCGTTTAAATCACTTAAACTTCGGCACCATAAATGAACTTACTCGCAAGGATCTTGTTCGAGGTATGCCCAGATTGAAGTTTGAAAAAGATCATCTTTGTTCTGCTTGTCAACTGGGCAAAAGCAAGAAGCATACTCACAAACCCAAAACTGTCAACACCATCATGGAAGTTCTTCACACCCTTCACATGGATCTATGCGGACCAATGAGAATGCAGAGTATAAATGGGAAGAAATATGTTCTTGTGGTGGTCGACGACTACTCTCGGTTTACATGGGTGAAGTTTTTGAGAACCAAGGACGAGACTCCAGAGGTTATCATCAAACTTATCAAACAGCTACAAGTAAGACTCAACAAAACCGTCAGAATCATCCGTACAGTCAATGGAACTGAGTTTGTTAACAAACAACTCATTCAATTTTATGAAAGTATTGGCATAACTCACCAGAAAAGTGTTCCACGCACTCCTCAGCAGAACGGCGTTGTTAAAAGACGAAATCGTACTCTTGTGGAAGCTGCATGAACTATGCTGATATTTTCCAAGGCACCGATGTTTCTTTGGGCAAAAGCAATTGCCACAGCTTGTTACACCCAAAACCGATCTTTGATACATACTCTTCACAACAAAACTCCTTATGAGCTGATACATGGCAAGAAACCAGATCTTTTTTTTCTACGAGTGTTCGGTGCTCTATGCTACCCAACAAATGACAGTCAGGATCTGGGAAAACTAAAGGCTAAAGCAGACATTGGATTCTTCGTTGGATATGCACCAGATCGCAAGGGATACCGAATCTACAACAAACGGGCCCGACAAATTATGGAAACCATTCACGTAACATTCGATGAGCTGACTGAGCAAACGGCTCCTGGATACACAAGTTCTGGACCCGAACCTAATCTTTTGTCTCCTGGAGCTCTTAGTTCAGGTCTTGTACAACATTCCACTCCTGCAGTTCCTTATGTAACCCCACGAGTGATGAGCCAAAGAATTTGTTTGATCCGATGTTTGATGAATACTTTGAGCCACCAACTGTTGATACTACATTTGATGCTCCACCTTTACCTCCAGTTGTTGATGCTCCAATTCCACACAACTTAGATGGTCCATTTGTATCTGTCTTAATTAGTCAAGATGCACCATCTGCCAGTCACTCACCAACATCATCAAATATTCAATCTCCTTCGGCACAACAAGGCTCTACAGTTGACAATTCTTTCAAAGTGAATCCTTTTGCTCTTGCTGATGATGTTCCATTCGAGAATATATTTGTTCCTGAATCTCCTACCGTGACATCTTCTTCAGGGGATCCTAACACGGCTACATCAGTTCCCTACCATCAACCACATGAACATCTCAGAAAATGGACTAATGATCATCCAATTGACAACATTATTGGAAATCCTTCTCGTCTGGTATCCACACGAAAGCAACTTGCCACCGATGCCTTGTGGTGCTTCTTTAATTCTGTACTATCCAAAGTCAAACCCAAAGACTTCAAAGATGCTATGTCCAAAGACAGTTGGTTTAATGCAATGCAAGAAGAAATTCATGAATTTGATCGACTTGAAGTATGGGAATTAGTACCACCTCCAGATTGTGCAATGATTATCGCTCTAAAGTGGATTTTCAAAGTGAAACTCGATGAGCATGGTGATGTTCTGAAAAATAAGGCACGGCTTGTTGCAAAGGGGTAATTGTTGAACTTTACTTTGTGAGGACTGAGTTTCAGTTGGCTGATATCTTCACTAAGGCACTCCCGAGAGAACGGTTCCAATTTATTCTCCCGCGACTTGGCATGAAGAGTTTGATGCCAGAAACCCTCAAGTGTCTTCAGGAAGAAAATGAGGAGTAAGGGATTTGCTTCATATATCCTTGTATGTTAAACCAAAAAGAAAATAGAAAAATATAAAACCTATAAAAACCATAAAAATCAGAAAATCACAAAAATACCAAAAATAGTTGCTCTAGGCATGTCTTCTGTTTATCGATAACATTTACGGTCCTAGAAATGTCATTCAATAATGACACGGGACTTTAAATGAAGCTCAAGCAGAAGTTCAAATGAATTGTTAAAACATGTCATATTGGCTTGCAGTTACTTCAGACTTTAACCCGTTCCTCATTATGGGGATTGCACATCGCCAAAAAGACGGCTATTCCTCCCACTGGGTGAAGTTTACCCGGGCATGGATTACTCTATATCCATGTTTCTTCGATGTGATGTACGTCTCAGTGCATCATCTCTCGTATAAGAAGAGAAGTCTTCTTTACATCACAGATATTTTTCCATCTATGATTCTTTAGGAAAGTATTTGTGCAAAACTTGGTGGTACCATGATTTTTGAATATCAATCAGAATTGAACTTTTTATAAAAAATTTATCACTCAATCAATGACTACAGCTCTTTAAATAGAAAACGGGTCATCGATTGAGGGGGAGAGTGATTTCAAAAATTTTATATCATAAAAACAAGTCACTTTGTACATAATAAGCAGTGAATAGTAGTGAATTTAATGAAACTTGTTGTTACGTGTCAGTGTATGATTTTTTAATTCAAATATCTTTCAAAATTATCATACCTGATACTAACATTCTCCTTCATTGATTGAGGGGGAGCATTAGTATGTTCCATTATCAGCACATAATAAACATGACCACATTTTCTCCCATATTTTCTAAACTTATTTAAATCAATTGGGATCACAAAATCTCAAAAGGTTTGAAATTTCTGATCGGGGGAGAGAATGTGATTTAAATATGCAATCTAATAAAAATGTGATGTTTGGACTTAAATTTAAGCTTTCCCATATGTGCTAAACTCTTTTGTATATCAATGCACATATTGAGGGGGAGCAAATGGTTTGTGGTGACAAAAAGGATATGGCATCTCATGTGAGCGCGACTCAGACATCACCAATGAATTGACGAAACAAAAATTGTCATTAATCGAAAGGACTTGTCCTGGCCGGGTAATAATTTCAAGCTGGTCTAACCAGTGATGTAAGCGTGTCTCGAAAAGGACTTGTCTGAGTAGAGTGTACCGTTTCGAGAAACTTTCTGTGGACTTGACCAAGCCGGGTAATAATTTCAAGCTAGTCTAACTAGTGATGTAAGCGTGTATCGAATCGATCATGTTTACTGAAAGTGGATCAATTCAAAAAGTGTGAACTCCGCCCAACATGTGCAAATTTATAATAAAATCATCCAAGCACATGTTAGGGGGGAGCATTTGAAAAGTATAAAACTCTCAAAGTGTTAGCAAAATGTGTTTCATAATCATAAACACTTTGAGAGATTTTTTCAAGGATTTGGTTAATGGCAACATAGGATAGTCATGAAGTTATAAGGTGGCTAAGGTTAGGAAAACCATCCTATGATCCGCCAGAGCCGGAGGGATCTACCCAATGACAATACTGAATAGTTAGTATTAGAAAGTCCTTAGGTATGATTATGAAAAAAAAAATGAGTAACGTGAGAAAGGAGAAAGAAGGGGTTGAAGAATTAAAAAGAAAAGTAATGTGAAAGGGTGAAAAGAAATAGCCCTCCAATTATTCAACCTTAGGGCAGAAACCGGGTTCAACTCATATGCTACTGGTTATTACTAAGGTGACGCCAGTATTGAAGACAAGACGTCATGGACCCAGTGATGCACTGCACTAAACCTTCTAGCCACTCAAGTTCTCTTAAAAGAACTTGTTTCATTCTCTCGAGGAACCCTGCATAATCTATCGACCGCTCATTACGAGTTATTTTGATATTAAAACAGGAGACACCACTCCAGTCTCCGACTACCAAAAATTGCACTTATCGAGTCTAGAGCCGCAAGATACATCAAAAGATCTCATAGGAATTGTTAGACCCGAATCCCGGTTATGAGTAGGCCCCACTTTGAATGGAATATGCTAAGGCCTTACGTGATTGGCTAGTCAACAAAGGTTGCGTTTTAGACAAACCCGATAGTCAAGTAATGGTCAGAGTATGTGTTATATAGCTAGGGAAAGTATATTTTGGTAAGAATAGAAAGGGGATAGACTTAAGGGACTTATGTTGTCATAAGTCAATTATGTTATAAAGTTAGTTGAGGCTAAAATAGAAGGAATGGGACTTGAGGGACCATTAGTGCCATTAACCTAAACTTGTGCCTAGTCAATTATTTATCCAAGAAGTCTAGATAATTCCACGTTATTCATGTATGTGGAAGGCCGGTTCTAGACCAAGAAATGGGAGGGAAAAGGCTTGTCTTGATAGCTTAGAAAGAAAATGATCAAGTCTTGATGTTTATGGTCCTTCCTAGCTATGATCCCCCACAAGTAAGTATGTATGTTCTTGATATTATTGAAGTTATAGATTATGGATTAAGTGGGTTTTCATCATATGATCAAGATATGATCATATGATGATGTAGAATGAAAGATGGGTATGTTTTATGGGTTAGGTCAACCCTTGTTTATGTATTTGATTGTTATGTTGTTAGGTTTTGATTATTGTAAAAGATGAAGATGATGATGATTAGAAGATGTTGATGGTGGGATTTATGTTAGTAGTTAGCTTGGATATGAGGTAAGTAACTCTTACTAAAACATGTATTATATGTGTATTTATCATGTATGTGTTGTGGTTGTATAAGAGTTTGAGAGTTGGATTTAGAATGATTGTAAGCTAAGGATGGATGGCTAGTGATCTTGACTAAGGGTATGTTAGCTTGTTGGATTTGGACTAGTTAAGGTATGTTGTTGATTATGGTTGTAATGAATGGATGTAATTATGTTATAAGGTTGTGTATGATATGAGTGGTATGACGTAGTGTAGAGGCTTTTATGTGATTATGATGCTTACGTGGAAATATGTGTATGAGATATGTTTTATGTCGGGTTACTTACTAAGCGTAAGCTTACTCTTTTAGTTGTTAATGTTTTGTAGGTTCATGTGCGGCGAAAGGAAGGTTTATGGGTTATAGCATAAAGATTTGGAAGTGGATTTGGAAGATAATAAGCATTAGGAGCTAGGTAGAATACCGAGCTCGAGACAAGGTTGTACCCCCGAGAGTCTTTCTTATGATTTATATAATGTGTGTCAAGGTCGTCGTAAAGTTTGGGTGGTCAACGGTGTGTCCAAGTGTGTTTTAGGTGTTTATAGTCAAAGTTAAGGGGGCGTTTGTCAAAAGTGTAAATATACCCATTTTGGGTTGTGAATGGGTCAAGTGTTTATGGAACATGGTTAATATGTTAAAGTAATGATGTTGGCCAATTTTGGTGGGTAAATGAAGTGTTATAGATGGTTTGTAGTGTGAATGGGTTAAAACGGGTATTTTGGCAAAACCCGTCGCTTTGTAAAGCATGTTTTCGCGGGTCTTTATGACCAAGTTTATTTATTTATTTGATGTTTATAATTTCATAATGATTTCTGGAAGTTTTGGTGTTATGTCATGTTATAGAATTCGTTTTCCGAAAAATGGGTCAAAAAGTGCACAAAAAGGGATTATGCATAATCCCTTTGGTTTTTTTTCATAATGATTTCTGGAAAATGGTTTTTTTTTACCAAAGGGATTATGCAGAAAAAGGGGTGTTTGGGAAAAAGTTTATTTATTTATTTGATGTTTATAATTTCATAATGATTTCTGGAAGTTTTGGTGTTATGTCATGTTATAGAATTCGTTTTCCGAAAAATGGGTCAAAAAGTGCACAAAAAGGGATTATGCATAATCCCTTTGGTTTTTTTTGACCAAAGGGATTATGCAGAAAAAGGGGTGTTTGGGACAAGGTTTATTTTAACCCGTTTTGGGTCAAATGGGTTAAGAATTTTGGAAAACAATGTATATGGTATATTTTGGTTCAATGTGTTTTAAATGTGTTTAAATATAGGTCTAAAGTGTCGATTTTGTGTTTAAAGACGTACGGGTCATTTCAAGAAAATAGTGCACTTTAGGGGTCCATAGTGCACCGGATGTGTCATAGTGCACTTTAGGGGTCCATAGTGCACCGGAGGTGTAATAGTGCAGTTTAGGGGTCCATAGTGCACCGGAGGTGTCACAGTGCACTTTAGGGGTCCTGAGTCGGCGGTTGGGCGGATTTTCAGATTTTGGCGATTTTCAAAAATTCATATCTTTTAATCCGTAAGTCATCACGGGTCGTGCCACCCGTCGTAATGAAGGTAATTGAGTCTAGTTTCATTTAAAAATAAATTCAAGGTCTGAATATTTATAGATTTTTTTCAGTTGTCAAAAGAGTGACAGAATGTCCGTAAAAGTCAAGCGTTTCCGCGTGTAAAGTTAAAGTTTTCGGTCAAAGCATTCACGGGGTGTAACAACTTGGTATCAGAGTTTCGGTTTAAGTGAATTAGGTTTCCTAGACTTAAACCACTCGTAGGCGCGTTAAGTTTAAGTTCAAGAAATGCGGGCAAATATTATGTAAGTTATAGGATGTGAATGTTGAGTTTTGAAATGAAGTATGTGATTGCTATATGAGTATAATGATGGGAACGTATGGATGTGTTTTACTTGATATATGTTGTGGAAGACTTGATGTGTGAGCGATAGGATTACCATGCACCTCGGGTTGTATCGGTAATTATTATATGATTATGTGAATGTAGCGAAATATAGAAGTAATGAATTAGACGCGAAAAATAGATGCCTTAGGTGTGCGATGTGAAAGTGCTTATAGCAATAGTGGGATTAGGCTTTGGTTGGATATAATGTGAATATTGAGAATGTGAACTTACTAATGGTAGAATTAATGAGTTAAACTCGAGTCATTGATTGCTTAAGTTATGAGGTGGAGTAAGTGATATGTTGTATGAGCGTAAGGTGTTAGGAGTTGTTCATGTTTATAATATTGGTGTCAACGTAATGTAAGTCCAAGGCGGACTAAACGTGCTTAAATGATAGATTACCGTACACTTGGATATTGTCGGTGATTGTTATATGATTATGTGATTGTGTGTTATGGTAGTTTAGCGAAGGCGAATGGATGTAATAAGTTGTGTGGTGGTTTATAGGAAATGTGACTAAAAATGAAAGTGCGTGACTTGTGTGATAGTGATGACTAAAGCATGGCCTTATGAGTAATTATATTTAGCGTGGCGATCATTAATGAGGTATTAGAGATGGGTTAGTGGAGAGTCAAAGTGTTAGGAGCATAATTATGAACGTGTGGTAATGTTGAATGTGTGTTATAGCATAAGTGTGGTGAATAAATGATATAAATTTATACATAATAAGTCCGTGATGAACTTGGTAAAGTTATAAAATGAGAAAAAGTATAGTAATTGAGTAAATAATGAAGTAGAACGATATTTCCTAAGTACTAATAGCTATAATGAGATGAACATGTATGAGGCTAAGGTGTTCCCTTGAAATCATTATATTACGGCTAAGGTGATTAGCGGTAATTATTATAATGAATGAATGTGTTATAGTTGACGATCTATGTAAGGTCTACATGTAAAGGAAGTAAGTGAGACTAAAAGAGTAATGGTAAAGATGCGGAATTAGTTAACGAGGATTAAATAATGTAAGTTGTGGTAAGACGTGTAAACACATAGAAGTGTGTAATTATAATAAGCAGGCTCATATGCTCTATGCGCTTGCGTTCACTAAAATATATGAATGAAATAATGTATGTAAAATGCTTATGACTTGGATCCATTGCTAAGGTGATAAAAGGTGAATGTTAATGATCCTTCAGGATGAATGTTAAATGTGGTATCCTTCGGGATGACCAAGTAAATGAATGATAAGGAATCCTTCGAGATGAATGTTAAAGATCCTTCGGGATGAAAATGTGTTGCCTTCATCGGCAAATGGGGTTGCCTATATCCTTGGCAATAAAAGTATCCTCATAATGAATGTGATAATGACATGGATCCAAGTCTAAAAAGAAAATATGAAGTGTAAACAGGATGAAATAATAGAAGTTAAATTGGGAAATAGGAGTAGTAGTGTTATGTCGGGAGTACATAACCATGAGTTTATATTTCTTGATTTACATCGATTGGGACGCCTCTCCATGTAAATGAGGAATTATAAACGAGTGGGCTATGTGTTGCCAACACGGCACGAGTAGGGTTGGAGAAGTAGAAAGCGAGAGTTTAGAGTTAGTTAGGAATTGTAAGGACTAAGATAGGAGGGTTTGAATTAGACCATGGCTTTTAGTTGAGACTTAGGAGAAACATTGATGGAATGGAGAAATTGTAATGATGATATAATGTGCCTTGCGGCATGGTGCGAAATATGATGAAAGAAAATAATAGAATGTGAACGTATTAGTTAAGTGTAACTATGTAAAGCCAAATAGCACGAGTTTCTTAAGTACCAAGTAGTCAAAGAATGAGAGTAGAGGATAACGCAAATAAGATGGTGAAGTAACGATAATAGAGCGGATTAGAATGATGACCAGTGGTAATAAGTATGCCTTGTATTATGTAAAATCTAAGTAAGAGTTGTAGGGTATAAAGTAAGTGAGAAGTAATGGGGATTGAGGATGTGCGATATGCTATAGTATGCATAGAGTTGTAAGATTTCTTAGATCGTTGCACTAAGTAAACTAGCGATTAAGGTACTAGGAATGAGATGAGTTATGTGACTAAGTGTAGGCTAGTAAAGAATGATGGATTTCGGGGACGAAATCTAAATAAAGGGGTAGAATTGTTAGACCCGAATCCCGGTTATGAGTAGGCCCCACCCTGAATGGAATATGCTAAGGCCTTACGTGATTGGCCAGTCAACAAAGGTTACGTTTTAGTCAAACCCGATAGTCAAGTGATGGTCAAAGTATGTGTTATATAGCTAGGGAAAGTATATTCTGGTAAGAATAGAAAGGGGATAGACTTAAGGGACTTATGTTGTCATAAGTCAATTATGTTATAAAGTTAGTTGAGGCTAAAATAGAAGGAATGGGACTTGAGGGACCATTAGTGCCATTAACCCAAACTTGTGCCTAGTCAATTATTTATCCAAGAAGTCTAGATAATTCCACATTATTCATGTATGTGGAAGGCCGGTTCTAGACCAAGAAATGGGAGGGAAAAGGCTTGTCTTGATGGCTTAGAAAGAAAATGATCAAGTCTTGATGTTTATGGTCCTTCCTAGCTATGATCCCCCACAAGTAAGTATGTATGTTCTTGATATTATTGAAGTTATAGATTATGGATTAAGTGGGTTTTCATCATATGATCAAGATATGATCATATGATGATGTAGAATGAAAGATGGGTATGTTTTATGGGTTAGGTCAACCCTTGTTTATGTATTTGATTGTTATGTTGTTAGGTTTTGATCATTGTAAAAGATGAAGAAGATGATGATTAGAAGATGTTGATGGTGGGATTTATGTTAGTAGTTAGCTTAGATATGAGGTAAGTAACTCTTACTAAAACATGTATTATATGTGTATTTATCATGTATGTGTTGTGGTTGTATAAGAGTTTGAGAGTTGGATTTAGAATGATTGTAAGCTAAGGATGGATGGCTAGTGATCTTGACTAAGGGTATGTTAGCTTGTTGGATTTGGACTAGTTAAGGTATGTTGTTGATTATGGTTGTGATGAATGGATGTAATTATGTTATAAGGTTGTGTATGATATGAGTGATATGACGTAGTGTAGAGGCTTTTATGTGATTCTAGGTATACACACAATAGGGTGAATCTAAAAAGGCAAACACCAAAAAGCCACTCTAACTTTACAAGAACAAAACCCATAGCAGTTTCAAAAGCAGTTCCTACTGCTAGACCATTTATGACTGTTTACCCAAAACCAACAATTCAAAATGCAAAAACAAGTTTCAAATATGCATCTAAAACTGTTAAAAGGCCCTTTCAAACAAAAGTAGTGGTCCAAAAACAAGTTTGGAAACCAAAGAATAAAATTGCTAGGCTAGCAGTTCCTACTGCTAGGCAAGCAGTTCATACTGCTGCTAGTGAAAACAGGGCAAATGCTGTTAAGGCCTCAGCATGTTGGATTTAGAGACCTCTTAAATCCAATGGTGCATCAACCATTCTCAAAAGATTACATTACATTGATGCATGAGGCAAATCCAAGTCAGTAATGGCTTGGATTCCCTAAGAAAACTAATTCCTTATTTATGTGCAGGAACATTCAGCAACAGATCATGAAGATCAAGGATATTCAGATAGTGGGTGTTCAAGGCACATGACAGGAAACAAGTCTTATCTTTCATATTTTCAATCATTAGATGGAGGCTATGTTACCTTTGGGGGAGGAATTGGAGGCAAAATTTCTGGTAAAGGTACAATTAAAATCAGAAATTTAGACTTTGAAAATGTGTATTATGTGCAAGAGCTTAAGTATAATCTTTTTAGTGTCTCACAAATGTGTGACAAAAAGAACAAAGTTCTTTTTACTGACACTGAATGTCTTGTGCTTTCTTCTGATTTTAAGATGCCTGATGAAAGTCAAGTACTTCTTAAAATTCCAAGAAAGGGCAACATGTACAGTGTTGATATGAAGAACATTGTTCCTAAAGAGGCTCTAACTTGTCTTGTTGCAAAGGCCACATTGGATGAGTCAATGAATTGGCATAGGAGGCTTGGTCACATTAATTTTAAAACCATTAATAAGATTGTTAAAAATGGTTTGGTAAGAGGTTTACCACTGTAAAGATTTGAAAATGACCAAACATGCATTGCTTGTCTTAAAGGCAAACAACATAAAGCCACTTGTAAGCCCAAAATTTTTAACTCTATTGATCAATCATTGTTTATGCTTCATATGGACCTATTTGGACCAACTTCAGTGAGTAGCATTAAGCATAAAAGATATTGTCTTGTTATAACTGATGACTATAGCAGATTTACATGGGTTTTCTTTTTAGGTTCTAAGGATGAGACTTCTAGCATTCTTAAAACATTCATTACAGAGATAGAAAACCTAGTAAGCAAGAAAGTAAAAGTCATTAGATGTGATAATGGGACAGAGTTTAAGAATAGAGTTATGGATGATTTCTGCAAAGAAAAAGGTATTATGAGAGAATTTAGTGTTTCTAGAACTCCTTAGCAGAATGGAGTAGCTGAGAGGAGAAATAGGACACTCATAGAAGCTGCTAGAACCATGTTAGCCGACTCTAAGTTGCCTATCACTTTTTGGGCTGAAGCAATTAATATTGCTTGCTATGTTCAAAACAGGGTTTTGGTTGTCAAATCTCACAATAAGACATCATATGAGCTTTTTAGAGGTAGAACTCCTGCAATAGGATTTCTTAGACCTTTTGGATGTCATGTGACAATTCTGAATACCTTAGACCATCTAGGAAAGTTTGATGGCAAAGCAGATGAAGAATTCTTGGTTGGATATTCTCTTAATAGCAAAGCATTTAGAGTATACAACACAAGAACTAGAAGAGTAGAGGAAAACCTGCATGTGGAATTTTTAGAGAACAAATCCAATGTAGCAGGTCAAGGTCCTGATTGGCTATTTGATCTTGAGACTCAAACCAAATCAATGAATTATGTTCCTATTGTTGCAGAAACTAATGAATTTTCAGGTTCAAAGGCTGATGATGCACCTAATGAGGCAGGGTTAGAAAAGGAGACAGATCATGATTATGTGATGATGCCAATATGGACAAGTAAAAGTGTAGATTCAACTTCAATAAATGGTGAACCTTCTTCTTATGAAGCTAAAGAAGGGATTGAAGATGAACACAAGGAAGATGAAACAAAGGAACAAGAGAATCAAGGCAGCAGTACAATCTTTATTCCTACTGTTGAGCCAGAAGTTCCTACTGCTGAGATAGAGCAACATTTTGCTAGGCCAAATGTTTCTACTGCTGGCCCTTCAGAACCAAATGAAGCAGAATTCTCAGAAGATGAGGTGGATTTCAACAATCTACCATCTCATTATCAAGTTCCTTCTACACCACACACAAGGATTCACAAAGTCCACTCCCTGGACAATGTGATTGGAGATGTACAATCTGGTGTGAAGACAAGGCAACAACTGATGTCTTCAGACCAACAAGGGCTTCTTGATGCTCTTTATGCATCAAAGCAGCATGAGTATTCCAACTCTTGCTTATTTGTACGTTTTCTCTCACAAGCAGAACCAAAGAATGTTCTTAAAGCCCTAGATGATTCAAGCTGGGTAGAAGCTACGCAAGAAGAGCTTATTCAGTTCAAGATTCAGAAGGTTTGGGTGCTAGTAGATTTACCCAAGGGTGTAAGGGTAATTGGCACTAAATGGGTTTTCAGAAATAAAAGGGATGAAAGGGGCATAGTGATTAGAAATAAGGCTAGATTAGTAGCCCAAGGGTACACACAAGAGAAAGGGATAGACTATGATGAAGTTTTTGCTCCAGTGGCAAGAATTGAGGCAATTAGGCTTTTCTTAGCTTATGCTTCATTTATGGGCTTCACAATTTATCAAATGGATGTCAAGAGTGCTTTCTTATATGGAACTATTGAAGAGGAGGTGTATGTCTCACAACCTCCAGGATTCACTGATCCAGACCATCCAGACAAGGTGTACAAGGTAGCAAGAGCTCTTTATGGCCTTCATCAGGCACCAAGAGCTTGGTATGAAACACTGGCTTCCTATTTAATTGAAAATGGATTTCAAAGAGGCAAGATTGATCAGACATTATTCATCAAGAAGCACAAGAAGGATCTTTTGCTAGTTCAGGTGTATGTGGATGATATCATCTTTGGATCTACAAGGAAGGAGATGTGTTTAGAGTTTGAGAAGCTTATGCATGATAAGTTTCAGGTGAGTTCCATGGGGGAACTAACATACTTTTTGGGTCTGCAAGTTAAACAATCAAGTGAAGGCATTTTTATCAGCCAAGATAAATATGTTGCTGATGAACTCAAATAAGTACATTTTATTACCGTCATTTATCCTATTTATTTGACTTGTTTTATTATATTATCTGTGAGAATCGATACGTTAATGTTTAGTTTTGTAATTCTCAGGTAAAAACAAGTATTATGTGAAACTTGGCGATTTTGGACTAATTATGGAGCAAAACAAGCAAGAAGTTAAGAGTCTACTGAAATGTACAAGATCAAGACATTCTACTCCAGATACGCCGCATCTTACTTATTACATACGGCGCATCACTATCAAGATTTCACAAGATACGATCCAAGACAGCAAGGACATGCGCCGCATCTAAGGATGGAGTTACGCCGCATCTTCTGGTGGTGTACGAATATTCCTGAATATATTAATCTTGGACCCCACGCGAAGTTAAGTCAATGCGCCGCATCTACTTATTCAATGCGCCGCATCTTACCCTCAGACAGAAACTATAAATACCCCAAGACCAGACGAATTTCGGAGGCTAATAGAGAAAAAGACCGAAGACCACAGAAACCCTAGGCCAAATTCAGTCGAAGTAGCAGCACAAGACACACCTTGAACGAAGATACTAGAGCTGTAAGAAGGTCCTGCATGTATTTAATTCATTAAGTAGTTTTGTTTTATTGTATTAGTACACTTTAATTGGTCAGGATTGATGGGCTTGTGATCATGGATTAACCATGCACTTCGACTCCCCTTAAAATTGCTTTCCCATTAATTAAAGTTTATATGTTGATGTCTTTGGTGACTTTTATTAGTGCATTGATAACCTCTGTGTCTAGCTGAGCATTGCTTGGGTCGCCATGCCCCTTCCTCGCCAGTTTATTTGATCGCCTATGCATTCTATCGTCTGTAGAAAAGTAGGAAGGAAGATAAATAGGATAGTCATAAGTAATCATTAAGGGTTTACTCGCCGATAAGATTAGAACCAACGAGAAAGGACTTAATCTCGGTGCGTTGCATCGAACTATACACTTCATATAAAACTAGCAATAAAACAAGTGACAAGCTACTTAACTATCAGGACAGGTCTTCTTATTGTCTCGAGTATTTATCTGTGTACGTGTGTGCTACTCGCTGATTCGTGCTAATTAGTTTAGTTTATTATTTAATTGCAACCAAACCGTGCCAGTCTCTCAGGCTGAAACCCCCTTGCGTTAGATTAGGTTGTATAGCTAACTTAAGATATTAAAATACTGATTAGAATAACTAGATAATACGTTCCACTCTTAGTGATCGACACTCTACTTACCATTATATTCATACTGACCGGGTACACTGCTCGTTAAAGTGTGTATGTTATTGATAAGTCGGCTAAATATAAATTTAAAACTTGAATACAGCTAAAACCACAACGACATACCGTGGGTATAAATTAGAGCATACGCACGCACGCATCAGTTGCAGAGATTCTAAGGAAATTTCAATTTTATTGATTCAAAAGTGGCAAGCACACCAATGGACTCTGAGAAGCCACTTCTTAAAGATGTAGATGGAGAAAATGTGGATGTACACACATACAGATCTATGATAGGCTCCTTGATGTATCTTACATCATCAAGACCTGATATCATGTTTTATGTTTGTGCTTGTGCAAGATTTAAAGTAACTCCAAAGGTTTCTCACTTAACAGCTGTCAAGAGGATTTTTAGATATCTCAAGGGTCAACCTAGGTTGGGTCTATGGTATTCTAGGGAGTCACCTTTTGACTTGGTAGGATACTCAGATAGTGATTATGCTTGTGCTAGCTTGGACAGAAAGTCAACAACTAGAGGATGTCAATTCCTTAGGTGTAGACTTATCTCATGGCAGTGTAAGAAGCAAACAATTGTGGCTACTTCAAAAACTGAAGCTGAATATGTAGCTGCTGCAAGTTGCTGTGGTCAAGTCCTATGGCTTCAAAACCAACTTCTTGACTATGGGTACTATTTCTTAAACACTGTCATACATATTGATAATAGTAGTACAATTTGCATAATTAAAAATCCAGTGCAACATTCTAAAACAAAACACATTGAAATTAGACATCATTTTATTAGAGACTGTAATGAGAAAAAGTTGATTCAAGTTCTTAAAATTGATTCTGATCACAACTTTTCAGATCTTCTCACTAAAGCTTTTGATGTTGGAAGGTTTCAGTACTTGGTAGCAAGTATTGGGATGCTTAATCCTCAATGATTTAAAACTCTGTGTTTTTGTATATAAATTTTTGTTAGTACTGCTGGCTTTGTAAATTGGTACTGCTATTGCAAAAAGTTTGTACTGCTGGTACAACTTTGGATTGTGTTATTCATACTGTTAGTCATATGCTTATTCTAATATGAGACAAGTACTTTGTACTTTGTTCTTTTGGTTTTAGACTAACAATTTCAGGTATGGACATTTAAAAACAAAGGAGATTTCAAGTGAAATGAATGAGCATCAGAATGATAATACTAGTTGCTGACATAACATGTTCATTATGGACTGAGTTTGGGAACTCATTATCAAAGGTTTACACCTAAGTTAATTACCTCCTTAAAACTTCTTTCTTGAAACCTAATTATGATGTTTCACATTTACTTAATGGCTCAGTTGGTCAGATAGTAACTGACACAACTCACTTTCTATCATTTTATACTTTTAAGTATAATGAGCAAGTCTAAGGAAATTTGATAAAAAGAACAGCGAACAAAAGTGAATCTAACATTAGTGTTAGAGGACACAATTGTCACGAGCTGGAAAACCTGTCAGGAAAGCTCTTTAAATGAGTTTATCTGTACACAGGCAGTTATTTATAACTGAAAACATTGGTTCTCACACAACCAGAGGTTGCTTTAAACCAAAATTTTGATTAAGTGTCTGTTACTACACTTAATCCCTTCAAAATGGTTGAAAGCAGTATGATTTTTCAATATAAAATCAAGTTCATACTGCTAAGTCAAAAGTTTCTTAAAAAGGATTTTCAAAGTGGCTCAGAAAAACCTTCAAATGATGGATAATGAGTCAATGCCCCATGAATCACCTCTCAAAGGAGTTAACACACCTGGAAGTGATGAGGGCAGCAAATTAAACTCTTAAGGAATTGATGGCCAACATGTACAACATTGTCTGAAAATCATGTTCTAATGGGTAGATCACATGATGTGAGAGATCTTCCAAACAGGGGAGGAAATATTTTGGTACATGGTGAGAGATCTTCCAAGCTCAGGGGAGGAAATAGCTCAGGGGAGGAAATAAAGCCCAGGGAAGGAAGTTTAACCAAATGTAGGGGAGAATGAAAGATTGGGGAGGAAATTTAATATGATCAAACAAAAGAAAGATTCTGGAGTATTATATATATTCAGAAGGGATGAAGCATTGATCAAGTTTAAAGAGTGTCAGGTGTAAGAGAAGACAAGAGCATACAAGATGATGACATGAAGGTTGAAAATGACAAGAACAAGAGCTGATATTCTGGAGTATTATATATATTCAGAAGGGATGAAGCATTCAAAAGGAGAAAGTTCTATCTAGGTTCTTTCAGTTTCAATTTCAGTTCACTACGTTTGTTCATCACTTGCAAAGGCTTGCTGAAAGATGATTTAACTTCTTGGAACAAGCATCCAAGATACACAGCACCATTGCCTCTTATAATTCCTCCATCCAAGGAAATTGCACCATCTTTTAGGTCAAGGAATGAAGCTTGAAGATTGGTACTGATATTGTTAAAGTCAAAGAAAATGGCAGATGAGTTACTAAGAAAGATATTCAATCTCACAGAACAGAGAAAAGCTCAGATCAAGGGTCTGACTATGAAGTGTTTGAAAGATCCTCACAATCATAATTTAATTCAGAAGAAACATGTTGATTAGGGAAATCATATGTTTAGGAGAGGATTGTTGGGAATTAAATGTTCTGAAGATTAGCATTGGGAATTAAACGTTCACAAGATCAGTTCTGCTCAAGGAAATATACCAAGTATCATTCTACTGCTAGTGTTAGAGATTCTGCTGCCGCAAGAATTCTACTGCTAGAGTATCTGATCCTACTGCTGAAGAAATAAGTGTCGTGTATTCTACTGCTGGATGGATAAGTATAGAAAGATATTATGTGTATAAAAGTCAATTATATACGGTAGATAATATCTTAGACAAAGTGATCAGTCATCATGTTGTATACACAGAACAAGTTGTAAACACAGATACATGTTGTATCTTAATGACTAACACACACACAAGCAAGTAGTTCGACAAGACTTGACAATATTGTAAAGATCTCTCTTGGACTATAAAAAAGAGATCTTAGCTTTGATATATGAGTGTCTGAGATAGTGCCTTTGATAGAACTTTAATAATTGTTAAGAGAAAAGAACAAACACAACAATATATCATAAGTCATAGACACATAAGATTCAAGGTTTTGTAACCCTAGTGATAGTGAAGATCACTCATATTATTTTCAATAATATTGAATCATTTAGTGATATACTTTCTTGTTCATTATTCAAACAACAAACATCACTGTTCCATTTCCATAACCAAATAACCTTCTAAGTGTGGTTAAGTAGATTCCGCATACTTAATCATATTAACTCAGGATAACATATACACAAAGTTACAAAGGTCTAACACCCTTTCAGTGTATCGAATCCTCACAGAACGTTTTATTGCTAACTGATGTATGCAGGAATCCCTGGCGGTTGCAGCTGATTGCCGAAAAGATGCCGATCCATCACCCCATGCTCACAGTTCACCATCATAATCAATGAAATCATGATAATTGAAAGACTTTCAACACTGCTTCCGCGACTCTGATGCTGAAAATCATGATCCAGAAAAGTGTGAGCATGTCGGTCCAAAGATCACAACGTCACATGGAGACGATACTGCAAAAAGATGACTTGGAGACGTACGTTGGATGATGACCTCAAAGAATCCTCAAAGATCATCCAAGACAAAAGAACAGTCATCAAAGTTCACTGCTGAAAGTACAAAGATTAATGACTTAGATGAATCAAAGACTACGAGCTAGGAATTCAAATTCATGTAATAGAATGCTAGAATTCAAAGTGTAATTTTCGGGGTGACCTCCCTTAGGGGGAGATTGTTAGGAATATAAATATTCACATGAAAGACTCGGTCACCCCGAGTATAGATTAGCATTAAGTAGCTCGTAGGTTTAATCATATTAGTTTAGATATCGTTTCACCATGGAGTCGGGTCGGGTCTTTACCCACTGTCAGCCCGGTCCATAGCCTACTAGAAGCGTTTTTGTGTCTTGTATAAATAGCCCTTCCCACCCATGGGAAGGGTTGGAACTTCACTTGCATTAAGCTAATAAACTCTCATTTTCTGTCACTAGAAGTTTCCCTCTTCTCATCTCACTCTCTCTCTAAAATACACGGCCGAATCTCAATCTTTCTTGTGTGTTATGATTGTTCATATCTTACAAATATTTTGCAGGATAAGCTGAGAAAAGTGATGAAGTGCTGATTAAAAGATTGTTTGGAGTGGAAACTAACTTTATGCTGCTAGGCATAAGTTAATGCGGCTATACCTAAATTAGTGCTGCTAGGTTTCTTCTGCGGCTATGTTTGAAAGAACAGGGTACTGTTTTATAAATGTGAGTGATTAAGGGTTTATATCCTCCACTCGTTCCCAAAAGTGTCTTTATCCAATCAAAAGTCTTTCAAACATAAACCCTAAATCTTTTTCTCCATTAATTGTAAATCCCAGCCAAATCCTACCAAAAATTTTCAAAATCACAATGTCGACTCTGTCATTCGCTGATCAACATAACATGATTGCATTTTTACAAAAGCCCCAAGAAAGTGAAGGTTTTACGGAAATCATTGATTTTATTAATGCTGCTCATATTAGGTATGCATTAACAATGAATCCTACTATATATGTTTCCAACATCAAACAGTTTTAGGCTACTGCAAAGGTCAAAACTATTGATGAGAAAGTACAGATACATGCCTTTGTGGATGGGCAGGAGATTGTTGTTACTGAAGCTTCTATTAGAGATGTTCTTCATCTTGAAGATGCTGAAGGTATTAATAATCTTCCAAATTCTACAATTTTTGAAAACCTTGCATTGATGGGGTATGAAAGCCAAAGTACTTCTTTAAAATTTTCAAAAGGGGCTTTCTCTCCACAATGGAAATTCTTAATTCACACTATCTTACAGTGTCTTAGTCCAAAGACTACTGGTTGGAATGAGTTTAGTAGTAATATGGCTTCTGCTATTATCTGCTTGGCTCAAAATCAAAGAGATCAAAGATTTAATTTTTCAAAATTAATTTTTGATAGTGTGGTTAAGGGCTTGGATAGTTCCTCAAATAAATATTACTTATATCCAAGGTTTTTACAACTTCTTATGGACACACAATTTGTAAACAAAAAGGTTCATAAAAAGGTTTATACTACTCTCTTTCATACTAAAAAGATTTTTGTTAATATGAAGAGAGAGGGAAAGGATTTTAAAGGAAGAGTTACACCATTGTTTCAAACAATGTTGGAACTAGGTCAAACTCAGGGTGAAAGCTCAGCAATCCCAGCTGATGTTTATCACACACCCACTCTTTTGACATCACCACCAACCCAAAAGACCTATACCCGTAGGATCACTCAAAAGGGCACTCAACTACCTCAGGTTAGTGCTAGTATGGCTGCAGATGAAGCTGTGCATAAGGAGAGGGGTCACATATTAGAAAGGGCTATCACTACTGCTACTAGCTTAGAAGCAGAGCAGGATAGTGATAACATAAGTAAGACCCAATATAAGGCAACCTATAATGAATCTAGTTCCTCTGGAGCTAATTCAGGTGAAGGTCCCAGCCAACCGGATAATATGGGGGGTGTAGATGCTCAGACTAGGTCTGAAGCTATGCCTAACTCACCCAATGATGCACCACTCGGGAGAGGTAACACACTCCGAAGTGCTGAGGGTAGTATTAAACTTATTAATGAATTGATGGACACTTGTGCAAAATTGTCAAGGGATGTTCTTGATCTCAAGAAGGAATTGAAGCAGGTTAAAACTTCTCAAGGTACTGAAATCACAAGGTTGAAGCAAAGGGTTAGGTATCTTGAAGGTCTCCAAAGGTCAAGAACACACTAAACTAAAAGGCTATACAAGGTTGGAACTACTTCCAGGGTTGAATCTTCTGATGAAGCAAAGAGTTTGGAGAAGGATGTTTTCAATCAGGGGAGGAATACAAGCAAAGGTTCAGGGGAGGAAACTGGGGTAGATGTTGATACTGGGATAGATGATGATGTGAATGAGTTTGAGGATAATGATGTGAATGAGTTTGTTGTTGCTGATCAACAGGCTAATGCAGCTGTTATGGATAAAGTTAATACTACTGCTGATGATGGTATTAAAGTGTTACTTGATGCTGCTATACTTAATATTGCTAGTGGTGAAGTTAATATTGCTGGTGTTGAAGTTAATGTGGCTAGTGAAAAGGTTAGTGCTGCTGAGACTGAAGTTAGTATTGCTGCTACTCAAGGTGATGATGATGTGACTATAGCTCAAGTATTAACAAAGTTGAAGAGTACAATACCTAAGGCAAAAGGAGTTGTAATCAAAGAGCCAGTATCAATATCAACAACACCATTAACAACCATTTCACCATCAGACAAAGGCAAAGGTTTGTTGATTGAAGAACCTAAGAAGAAAGTGCTATCACTCAGTCAACAACAACAACTTGTTACAGATGAAGAAGTTGCAAGACAAGTGCAAGCTGATCTTGATGTTGAAGAAGAAGAGGCAAGAAGAAAGCTAGCTCAAGAAGAAGAACAAGCAAGTTGTTGGGAATTAAATATTCTGAAGGTACTGCTCGTACATCAAAGTACTGCTAGTACATCAAAGTACTGCTAGTTCATGATCAAAGTACTGCTACTACATCAAAGTACTGCTGATCAGTGACTCATAGGATAAGATCGAAAAGATATTTATTGTATTTTGGTCAAACATATACGGTAGATAATATCTTACTCCATGTGCTTAGTTAACAAGTTGTATACATAGATACATGTTGTATCTTATGTACTGACACCAATATGCATAAGTTAAACAAGTAAGTCGGTCAAGACTTTTAGCAAATTTGTAAAGATCTCTTGCAACTATAAAAGAGATCTTAGACTTGGATTTTAAAAATACACGCAGATAGAAACACATGCATAACATAGACTCATAACTGTTAAGACATAGAACAAACACAAATCACAAGTTGTAACATAAGATTCAAGGTTTTGAAACCCTAGTGAAAAACTCAAGATCACTCGTATTATTTGGAATAATATTGAATCGTTTAGTGAAATACTTTCTTTGTTCATTGTCAAGTAACAAATATAATTCTTCCATTTCCATAACATACATAACCTTCTAAGTGTGGTTAAGTAAATTCCGCGTGCTTAATCATATTAAGTCAATATATCTTATACACAAAGACACAAGGTTTAACCACCTTAACCGTGTATCAAACTGAAGAGGACCTCCACACAAGTCTTGAACTTATTCATTCCTGGGATGACATACAAGCCAAATGTGAAGCAGACCATATGTTAGCTCAGACGATGTGGGATGATGAGCAGGAAGAGCTATCAATGGAAGAAAAGGCAAAGCTCTTTATGGAATTCTTGGCTCAAAAGAAGAAGTTCTTTGCACAGAAAAGAGCTGAAGAAAAGAGAAACAAACCACCAACCATGGCACAACAAAAGCAAATTATGCACACCTATCTGAGAAATATGGGTGGATGGAAACAAACTCAGTTCAAAGGGATGAGCTATAAAAGAATCAAAGAAGAGTTTGACATAGTTTTCAGAAGGGTTAATACTTTTATTGCTATGAATGATGAAGAGTTTGTGAGGTTTTCTAAGAGGTCTGGAGAAGTGATGAACTCAAATAAGTACATATTATTACTATCATTTATCCTAATTATTTGACTTGTTTTATTATATTATGTATGAGGATTGATACTTAATCGTTTACTTTTGTAATTCTCAGGTAAAAACAAGCATTTGGTGAACTTGGCGATTTTGGACTAATTATGGAGCAAAACATGCAAGAAGTTAAGAGTCTGCTGAAATGTACAAGATCAAGACTATTCTGCTCCAGATGCGCCGCATCTCACTTATGACATGCGCCGCATCACTATCAATATTTCACCAGATACGATCCAAGATACAAGAGGACATGCGCCGCATCTATAAATGGAGTTACGCCGCATCTTCTGGCGGTGTACGAATATTCCTGAATATTATAATCTTGGACCCCACGCGAAGTTAAGTCAATGCACCGCATCTACTTACTAGATGCGCCGCATCCTACCCTCAGACAGAAACTATAAATACCCCAAGACCAGACGAATTTCGAAGTGACACATATTATATCCGAAGACCGAAGTACAGAAACCTAGGACGAATTCAGTCGATTAAGGCAGCACAAGACACACCCAAACGAAGATACAAGAGCTGTAAGAAGGTGCTGCATGTGTTTAATTCATTAAGTAGTTTTGTTTTATTGTATTAGTAAACTTTAATTCATCAAGATTGGTGGCTTGTGTAATGTGACAACGGAAAGATTGCACTCCCTTAAAACTGCTTTCTCATTAATTAAAGTTTATATGTTGATGTCATTGGTGACTTTTATTAGTGCATTGATAACCTCTGTGTCTAGCTGAGCGTTGATCGGGTCGCCATGCCTCTGCCCTCGCCTATTTATTAGATCGCCTATGCATTCTATCGTCTGTAGAAAAGTAGGAAGAAAGATAAATAGGATAGTCATAAGTAATCATTAAGGGTTTACTCGCTGATAAGATTAGAACCAATGAGAAAGGACTTAATCTCGGTGCGTTGCATCGAACTATACACTTCATATAAAACTAGCAATAAAACAAGTGACAAACTACTTATCTATCAGGACAGCCTTCTTATTGTCTCGAGTATTTATCTGTGTACGTGTGTGCTACTTGCTGATTCGTGCCTATTGGTTTAGTTTATTATTTAATTGCAACCAAATCATGCCAGTCTCTCAGGCTGAACCCCCTTGCGTTAGATTAGGTTGTATATCTAACTTAATTTATTAAAATACTGATTAGAATAACTAGATAATACGTTCCACTCTTAGTGATCGACACTCTACTTACCATTATATTCATACTGACCGGGTACACTGCTCATTAAGTGTGTGTGTTATTGATAAGTCGGCTAAATATAAATTTAAAACTTGAGTAGGCATTAATACTGCTAAACCACAACGACACATCGCACGCATCAAGTTTTTGGCGCCGTTGCCGGGGAGTGAATTGTTATTATCTGTTAATTTGATTGGTATTTTAATTAGGTTTTTAATTTTTAATCTAACCGCTAATTTTGTTGTGTATTAGATTAATTTGCATTCATTGTATTATTTTGCATATTTTCTGTTTTTTTTTTTTTTTGTGTTTTATTTGTTTGCTTTTATTTTGTTTATTTTCGTGTGTTTTATTTGTTTTTAATTTTTCGTGTTTTTTGTATTCTGCTATCGTTGTACTGAGCTAAGTCAAACGATACGGCGCATCTGATCTCTCAGATACGGCGTATTGCGTTTAATTTTTATTAAATACAACGCGTTTAATTAATTCGATACGACGCATCTTTTCCCCAAGATACGGCGTATCTGTTTTTGATAAAAAAAAAATTTTCTAAACGTTAACGCCATACGACGCATCTGCTTTAGCAGATACGGCGTATCTATTATTTTAATTAAAAACAGTTTTCGAATTATTAAACAGATACGGCGCATCGATCTCTGTCGATACGGCGTATCTTCTGAATCAAAAATCTTATATTTTGAAACGTAACGAAAATACGGCGCATTAACTTTTGTTAATACGACGCATTTAATTTTAAATAAATATCGATTTTTGATTATTAAAATTGATACGGCGCATTCAAATTTCTAAGCGGCGTATCTATTTTCTGAATAAAAGTCTGATTTAATTTTAACGATTATAAGATACGGCGTATCCAACTTTTTGGATACGGCGCATCGTCTGCAGATATCAGTAACTTTAATTTTTCGTATTCCGTTTTCGTTGTTAATTTTCTGATATATTACTTTCTCGAGCATACCCTACTGATATTTTTGTGTTGATTTCAGGAAGTGCATGACCAGGAGTTCTACGAAGAACTTGATTCAACCTTTCGAAGATCCTGAACGAGTCTTTCATTCGCTTAAAAGGCTTTTCAACACAAAAAGCTTTGATACTTCAAGTTCATTCGAAGAGAAAGAGGAAACAGAAACAATGGGCGAAAACACAACTATGGAGGAATACATGAACAAAACCCGTGCTGATTACACTTCAGGAGTTGCTAGACCAAAGTTTGATGATAAGTCAAAGTTTGAATTGAAGGGTCAGTTTCTCAAGGAGCTAAGGGAAAATGCTTTCAGTGGATCGGAACATGAGGATGCTAATGAACATGTTGAAAAGGTCCTCGAGATTGCGGATTTGTTTACTTCAGAAGGAGTCACTGACGATCAACTCATGCTAAGAATCTTTCCAATCTCACTAAAAGGAGCTGCTAACAAGTGGCTAAGGAATGAACCTGCTAGTTCAATCACTACATGGGAAGGTTTGAAGAGCAAATTCTTGAAGAGATATTGTCAACCTGCTAGGACTGCTAAAAAGATGGAGGCTATCAACAGTTTCAAGAAAGAGCCTGATGAAACTCTTTATCAAGCTTGGGAAAGATTTAAAGATTTATTGGTAAAATGTCCTCAACACTATCTAACCCCTATGCAGGAGATAATATTGTTTTATCAAGGATTGGACGTGCCTACTAGACAAATCTTGGATGCTAAGGGAGTTGTGCCTCAAATGAGTGCAACCAATGCTAGGAAAGCAATCCAAGATGCTGCTGATCATTCTCAAAAATGGCACGATGGGACCTTTACTAGATCTAAGAGCAGCACTAATTTTGACGGGATTGCTGCTATTCAAGCTCAATTGGATAAAATTAGTAGAGAGATGAAGAAGCGTGATGAAAGAGTGTATGCTGCCCAAGTTGGATGTGAAAAGTGCGAAGGACCTCACTACACTAAGGATTGCCCGAATAAGAATGAAAGTGAGACGTTTGAAGAAGCATATTACACCCAATTTGGACAACCATTCCGACCTTCAGGAAGATTTAGGGAAGCTACTCCAGGATTCTATCAAAAGAACAACTTCAATCCCGCTTATCAAGAGAGGAGGCAGACTTTAGATGACACTCTAAAGCAAATTATGACCGATGCTGCTAAAAGACATGAAGAGAATACTGCTATGATCAAAGAAATACGAGCTTCAACGGACACTACTACAAGAAATCAAGGAGCTTCGATCAAAGCATTGGAACAACAAATTGGTCAAATGAGCAAAGTTCTTCAAGAAAGGGGATACGGAAGTTTACCGAGCTCAACCGAAACCAACCCAAGAGATCATGTCAAGGCCATAAGCACCACTGAAGAAGTCACTCCTAACATACCTAGAAGATCGATGAATGGTAATGATGGTGCAAGACCCGAATTTTTCTTTAATTCTTCAATCAGTTTAAGAAGGCTACTCAAAGAAAAGACAAAGATTGAAGAGGAGATCAAGGCTACAATGAAAGAAGGGAGCTCTGCAACCGATTTAAATGCCTTGCCTCATAAAGAAAAAGACCCAGGAAGTTTTACTTTGCCTTGTTCAATTAATGATATATCTTTCAATAATGTGTTAGCTGACTTAGGAGCTAGTGTTAGTGTTATGCCTCTTAAGACATTCACTACCTTAGGACTAGAAAAATTAGCACCAACTAAGTTACTTATTGAATTGGCTGATAAAACGGTAAAACGACCTGAAGGGATTGCTAATAATGTGCTGGTTAAGATTGAGAAGTTTATTTTCCCTGTAGACTTTGTTATATTAGATATGCCCGAGGATGTTAAGATTCCTTTAATCCTTGGAAGACCTTTCTTGTCTACTGCCCATGCTAAGATTGATGTGTTTAAAAGAAAAATCTCATTAAGGGTAGGGAATAATAAACTAGTCTATAAGTGCCAAGATCCTGTTAAAAGCATAATTAGAGGTGTCTACATGCTAGGATTAAGAGAGCGTATGGACCTCGATCTTGAAGCTAGGCTTATGGGGGAAACATTGATTCAAAACAACTCAACTAATCCTAATCATGAGAACTTTGAGGAATTTATTGACCTTAATGTACCTACCGAACTTAGACGCGATGTTGTTAATGATTCTGATGATGAGTGGTATGATTGCGTAGTAATTAACAAACGTAGGAGAATAGTTGAGAAAACGAATTTGAATAATGATGTGTTTATTGAACTACCACCCCACCTTGCTTATTTATGCCTATATGATAATAAGAATTTCCCGTCTATCATTTTGTCATCTCTGCCCGAAAGGGACAGAACTTTGTTTATACAGATATTGAAGAAGAATGGCGTGGAAATTAAGGACGAGCAAGGAGTGTTCAATATTACTAATTTGGCAATGAGGGAGCGCGATGTTTCCGACTCCTTCAATGATCGATATTGATGAGCTGAACGTGAGTCTAACTTGAAGACTCTGGAATAAAGACAAGTGCTTACCGGGAGACAACCCGGAGAACTTTTAATTTTCTGTTTTTGTGTCGAGTCAGTCAGGCCGCAGAGGATAGGGCGCATCTCAATCCTGAGATGCGACGCATCTCCTGCACAGGTAATATCTTATTTTATTTTTCTGCATTTTTTATTTTCGAATTTAAAACTTTTTATTAGTTTATTTCAATGCGGCGCATCCCTGGTTAAGGATGCGACGCATCTTCTATTCTGATCCGTATTTATTCCAGGCTCGATACGGCGTATCTTCTTCCATAAGATACGGCGCATCGACTGACCTGATGATTTTCATTTTTATTTTTATGTTTTATTTTTACCTAACTACTAATGTATTATGCAAGTTTGAACCTTTCTTAACTTAGGTGTGTTTTAAAGCCTTGGTGGTATTATAGATTCCTGCATTTTCTGTGGATACATCTATTATGAAGCTTAAACGTTCTAATCCACAAGAAAGATGATTTTTGCTCTTATACAAATGGAGGATCATACCGAGCAAATCTCAGGGGAGTTTTTCTGTTCTAATTCTTTTATTTTTCCAGTTTTTAACCTTTGATACAAACAACGAGGACGTTGTTTAACTTAAGTGGGGGGATTGGAGAATTAGAACACTTAACACTTACTTGTCCTAAAACTTTTCAAAATATGCTTAAAATGTGCTTAATATATCAAAATTTAAAATTTTTAGCATGTTTTTGTTTAAAGTCTAAGTTGCATAGCTGCACACATGACGTTATTTTAAAAAAATTGTGAATTTTTCAAAACTCACAAATCTATGAGTGTGCCGGTGACTTGTAAACTTTAGAACTTGGCTTGTATACTATTCGAGACCACCATAATAAGTATTATTTTATATAATTGGAATGACTTGTCTAAATTGGTAAAATTTCTAGGATTACACCCAAATAGCCTATTATATGTTATGTGATATTAACTAACTACACTGGTTAGTTAACCCCCGTATAAACCCTTTGTTACTCTCATTTTTAGAGTAAGATACCCCTAGAAAAACCCTCAGAGCCATTCCTTTCGTTTCTTACACCTTTGTTAAAATGTTTCGTTACACCTTAAACCTTAGCCTACCCTGTAGATTAAAATCCGTGGTTGGTTAATTGCTTTAGGCAAAGTGTGTTTCCTTACATTACCTGTGTTCGCGTGCGTAATTCATTATCTATGGTTAGGTCGGGAAATTGCACAATGCAATTGGAGTGAAAGTAAATATTCTATATCTTTGAGTTTATTTTTCTGTGTGTTTACTACTTTCACTATTACCGTTATTTCTGAAGTCATGAAAAGTATGAAAAAATTATCCAGAATTATTGTTTTGGTGATGTGGTGAAATTTTACACATCTATGTATATGTTGATGTTAAAAAAAAAAAAAAAAAAAATCGAAAAAATGAAGAAAAAAAAAAGAAAAAAGAAGAAAGTTTGATGTTTGTTTTAACCAACGATGTAAAGTTATGTAAGTGGTCGATATCACCACTAGTTGTTGTATATTATATCTATGAATTGAATGGGAGTTGGCAGTTATGGGAACGCCAACTAAGGTTTATTCTTTGATTGAGATCTTGTTGAGTATAATTCGTGTCTACCTAAAGCGTGTGTTTCAAGTGTTAAAGCGTGAGTTATTCAATGATATGAGTCTTATTCATGGGATGGTTGGGATAGTGATTAACCACACTTAGGATTTTAATTTATTTGTTTTTGTTTATTTTTCGTTTTACACCAATTTATATCCCAAAAATTATCCATACCCTTTATTATTCTTTATCCAACCAAACCTTTGATTTATTGAGATTAGGGATTTGAGCAATCTTAAGTATCGTAGTCGTGGATTCGACTATGTATTTATGATTTTGTCGCCCTTTTTGATATATTATTATTGGTGAAGTTTGGACCTATCTTTAGCCTATTCGAGTTAAGGATTTGAGCAATTGCAAGTATCGTGTTCGTGGATTCGATCATGTATTTGTGATTTTGTCGCCTTTTTGGAATTTGAGATCGATAGAGATTAAGAGTAATTAACCCTTAAACCTCAAAACCCTTTTTACCGCTTTAGACTTGTTATTCCTTTGCTTTAGTGGGGGAGATGTGTATACTTGCCAAGCTTATGATAGAATATTCGTCGCGACTGGACAGTTAAACGATTAGATTTGCTTTTATCGAAATATTTTATTCTACTTCTAATTCGTTAAGTGTTTGGTTGTGTGATTATGGCAAAAACGAATACATGCTTAAATATAAAAATAAATCCTAATATCTTTTAGGATACATTTTCATAAGATTAAATCTAAGGTTTACTTGGGGAGAAGTAAAGTTCAAGTGGGGGGATATTTGATGAACTCAAATAAGTACATATTATTACTATCATTTATCCTAATTATTTGACTTGTTTTATTATATTATGTATGAGGATTGATACTTAATCGTTTACTTTTGTAATTCTCAGGTAAAAACAAGCATTTGGTGAAACTTGGCGATTTTGGACTAATTATGGAGCAAAACATGCAAGAAGTTAAGAGTCTGCCGAAATGTACAAGATCAAGACTATTCTGCTCCAGATACGCCGCATCTCACTTATGACATGCGCCGCATCACTATCAATATTTCACCAGATACGATCCAAGATACAAGAGGACATGCGCCGCATCTATAAATAGAGTTACGCCGCATCTTCTGGCGGTGTACGAATATTCCTGAATATTATAATCTTGGACCCCACGTGAAGTTAAGTCAATGCGCCGCATCTACTTACTAGATGCGCCGCATCCTACCCTCAGACAGAAACTATAAATACCCCAAGACCAGACGAATTTCGAAGTGACACATATTATATCCGAAGACCGAAGTACAGAAACCTAGGACGAATTCAGTCGATTAAGGCAGCACAAGACACACCCAAACGAAGATACAAGAGCTGTAAGAAGGTGCTGCATGTGTTTAATTCATTAAGTAGTTTTGTTTTATTGTATTAGTAAACTTTAATTCATCAAGATTGGTGGCTTGTGTAATGTGACAACGGAAAGATTGCACTCCCTTAAAACTGCTTTCTCATTAATTAAAGTTTATATGTTGATGTCATTGGTGACTTTTATTAGTGCATTGATAACCTCTGTGTCTAGCTGAGCGTTGATCGGGTCGCCATGCCTCTGCCCTCGCCTATTTATTAGATCGCCTATGCATTCGATCGTCTGTAGAAAAGTAGGAAGAAAGATAAATAGGATAGTCATAAGTAATCATTAAGGGTTTACTCGCCGATAAGATTAGAACCAACGAGAAAGGACTTAATCTCGGTGTGTTGCATCGAACTATACACTTCATATAAAACTAGCAATAAAACAAGTGACAAACTACTTATCTATCAGGACAGCCTTCTTATTGTCTCGAGTATTTATCTGTGTACGTGTGTGCTACTTGCTGATTCGTGCCTATTGGTTTAGTTTATTATTTAATTGCAACCAAATCGTGCCAGTCTCTCAGGCTGAACCCCCTTGCGTTAGATTAGGTTGTATAGCTAACTTAATTTATTAAAATACTGATTAGAATAACTAGATAATACGTTCCACTCTTTGTGATCGACACTCTACTTACCATTATATTCATACTGACCGGGTACACTGCTCGTTAAGTGTGTGTGTTATTGATAAGTCGGCTAAATATAAATTTAAAACTTGAGTAGGTATTAATACTGCTAAACCGCAACGACACATCGCACGCTTCAAGAAGCATTAGAATCTGAAAGCAGCAAGAAGCAGAAACTAGATGAGCAAACAGAGCAGCCACAAGAGCAGACAGAGCAGGTTCAAGAAAGTGAGGAAAAAGAAGCAGCTAATCTACAACAAATGGTTAGGATTGTAGAAAGTGATGATAGATTTGTTGATGTTGTTCCTTTGCAGACCAAGGTTCCTATTATTGATTGGCAGAATGGTTATAGAGGTGAAACTCCATGGTGGAAGATAATCAGAGCTGATGGAACATCTCAAAGGTTTGTAACATTTCCTCAAATGCTCAGAAATTTTGATAGAGAAGATTTAGAGACCTTATGGGCATTGATCAAGAAAAAATATGGAGATACAAGGCCAGAAAATGTTTTGGATGTAGTTCTTTGGGGAGATTTAAAGATTATGTTTGAAGTCTATCATGAAGATAGAGTTTGGCAAGAGCAATACAAAAGTAAAGTTATTCTCTGAAAACTTTTTCAATCATATGGAGTTCACACTGTAATGATGAGAGGACTTCAGATCTACATGCTAGTAGAAAAAGACTATCCTCGGGCAGAGACTACACTTAATATGATGCTTAATGGGTCTGTTAGACTTCAAACTGAGAGATGGAGTGAAATGGTGTATCAGCTTCTCAATAAAATGGAGAAACAACTTTATGGGGCTGATTACAAGAAAAAGAGAAAGTAAGTGTTTGAAAACATCCTCCTGGTGAAGGTTCAAGCTTAGATTTAAACTTGATGATTTTGGAAGAAAATATCAAGTTTAGGGGAGGATTGTTGGGTTTTAAAGGTCTCTTGAAGTTAGTGTTGCTGATATTGTTAAGACTGCTCAGGATATACAACCAAGTTATTAATGTTGCTGGTTATGGAGTTAATGCTGCTTATGGAAGATTAATGTTGCTACAAGATTAATACTGCTAGAACACTTAGTTAGTATTGCTAATATGTTATTAGTGTTGCTAGAGTATTAGAGTCGGTTATTATGTATAGTATGTTTAGATAAATATAGAAAAGATTCTATAAAGATTTATCTTGTAAAGAAAGTTATTGTAAGCCGACTAGGACTCCTTAGTCTATAAAAGGAGGACCTAGGGCATAGTTAGATATACGGATTTAAGAGAAAACTTCAAGGTTGTAAACCCTAATACTCAAGGAGTATTCGTATTATTAATAATATTGAAGTGTTTAGTTTGAATTCATTGTTCACTGTTTCATTCATTATTAGTTCTTCTTAAGATCAAATACAAAATTTCGCATTGTGTTTGATAAACCACAAGACAGTTTCTATATCTAGTTGTGTTACATTTATCTAGCATAGCTAAACCTTTACAAGCTAAGGGATTCGATCAAGTGTTCTACTGGGATCAACAATTACTCATTTTGGTAAGAGTATCTTTGGAAACGCAGTTGTGTTAGCGTCCCACGGATGGTGCCACTTGTTAGTACAAAACTTGGGCTCAATGCAAGACCTAGTTTAGGCTAGCTCTTGATGGGGCGAATTTCGGACTAAGTATCTGTATAAAAGCTGCTAAGAAAGAAAGCACCGTTAGTCTCACCACGGAAGGGGGTTTCCGCGGTCAACCTCTGGTGTGAGAGTAAGTGTATTGTTTTAGAGAGATAAAGTATGTGATAGGATGGATTGTGAGAGTTGAGTTACCGTTTGAGAGTGACGAATACCCTCTATTTATATCATGGTCTTTCTTGTCAGTTTCATGGGAGGTCCCCTCTTGTTCTTGTCTCCTTGCCGTGAGTGGCGGTTCCTTCAGAAGGGGACTGTTGTCTTTCCTATTTGGGGTCTGCCTAGGTCAGCTATATGATAGCTGATAATATTCCTTACTCTTTTTGGGTTGATTCGTGGTCGTGACCTTTGGATTGTCCCTGGATACTAAATTCCTTCGCGGCCAAGATGCTGAGCCGCGGACTTCTATGTTGAGGTGTTATTGTTCGGCCCGGCTTGGCAGGACCGGAGTCTAACATGGTCCGGGTTATCCTAGGGTCGGGGTTATTATGAGCGTGTCCGGCCCGATATGTTGGGTCCGGGGGTATAATAGGCAATCACATAATCATGTAGGATTGTATTATATGTTCTGTTATTAGCATACTGTCACTTTATAGCCACAAGTAGGGGTGTTATCGGGTCGGGTTATTAGGTTTGTCGAGTCGGGTTGAGTCGGGTTTTGAGTTTTTAAAAAGTCACCCGCAACCCGACCCGATAAGTAATCGGGTTATCGGGTTCGGGTTGGATTTGGGTCGGGATATATCGGGTCGGGTGATTCAGTTTATCGGGTGACCCGATTAAGTAACAGTAGTAAATGTCATAAACATAGCTTTTCGAGGTATATCTGTAGCACATTAACAAGTTTCACTTTCAGGTTTTCACCAATTTCAAAGTAAACTACTCGAACAAATTAAGTTTGATATTTGCTCAGTTACATGTTTCAAGGAAATTTGGAAAAGCAAAAAAGTTAGATTAGGATAATAAAAAAAAACTTCACTCATGGATAAATAACTAACATAATCAACCATCCAATGAACTAACAAGACACAACTTATATTAGAAACATAGAACAAAGTAACTCCAATTTTTAAGAAATAACAACATATTTTCTTTCAACAAACACATTGTTGAATACCATAGATCGAATAGTAGTTCCATACATCATTGACTTGAAACAAAATTAGCTCCTTGTACATGGCAGGTAACTACTCTAAAACAAAATAATAAAGCCCCTTGTACAAGGCGTGATCGACTCCAAAACAAAATATGATGTGATCATATCAACATAATTGGTCAGCCAAAGGGGGATAGGATATAACTGCCGGATCCTAACGTCTTGGGCCATAGATGTCACGGTAGATAGACTGAAAAGCCTTTGGGATCTCATCGCCTTGGGTTGGTTCATAATATGTGGACCCGGCCTGTAGCGGATGGAAGGAACTATGTGACATATGCGGAAACTGATATTCCAAAGTGCAAATATTCCAAAGTGCAAATATTCCAGTAGTAGGTTCAACAAATCCAAAGGTGTTAACATAGAACAAATCCAAAGTGCAAATATTCCAGTAATATTCCAAACTAATATTCCAGTTTTACAAAAGGTGTTCAACATAGAACAAATCCAGTAGCAGGTTCAACAAAAAATAAAGACAAAGTAAAACCAAACATCCAGTTCGTTGCTCCATCAAATCCAGTAGCAGTTTTACAAAAGGTTCAACAAATCCAGTAGCAGTTTTACAAAAGGTGTTCAACATAGTGTCAATCTTCAACCATTCAAACGCGTACCTTCTTGCTCCATCAACTCTACATAAAGGGACATTAATACATTTAGCGATATATAATATGTACTAGCTTCATGACCCGCCCGATGGGCGGGTACGCTTCATGAAATTGTTTGACAAAAATATTTCCAAGTAAAATAAATACTGATGAGTAATGACAAATATGTTAAATAAAATAATTGGAAACAAAAATATTATAAACACTATTAATGTAATTTATTGGTAATTATTGATATGATAAGATTACACATATTATAGCAAAAATAATATACATAAACTTTATACATTTAAAGACAAAAACTTCTTCGTAGATAGCGTCATTTGTCTATCTTCCATGTTTGTCGCAGCATAAAACCTTCCCATGTACCAAATTCTTATTCCATGTACCAACGAATGGGCTAACATCTGATTGAGGACCCGAGCCAAGATACTTAATGTTAAATATACAACAAACAATAAAAAGAAGAATTCAAAGTAAAAAAAGTCCACAAGAAAAATTATTCAAAAGCCACATTGCTTAAACACATGTAAAATGTAGCCTGCTCCTTGTTACGAATATTATCGCGACGACCCTCTAATTTTCCCAATACATTATCTTTACTTTAAAGCACCCCCTTTTCCTAGATGAAGACACAATAACGTGATAAAATGTTGATGATGAAGCTATATACTATGGAAACTTGCCTACCATTATTGACCAAAGAGCATAAATTATGTTTGTATAAGTAAACAAACACAAAAACACTGTCGCAAACATACATCTCAAACGGAAAATAAAGAAACCTATTAAAAAGTTATACCTTTCTATTACGGCACCATCGGATATCTCTATAAGCATGGTTAACAGTTATTCGGTTCCTCGAAAGTATTGACCTCTTTGTATTTAGTAGGCCTCAAATGGGGAATATGTATTAACCGCACATGTCATTAATCAGCATCCTAATTACATTATACATTGTAATGAGTTCACAAACTTATACGATACAATATGATAAGAATCTAAAATTGCCAGTTTACAATGTACATTATAACATTACTAACGTATAAGATATTAATGATAAATTACTACAAAAAACTAAGCGGATTGTTTGTTTTGTACAGAGGCAGATGATGATGTATGCCTCAAAAACTTCATAGACTACTTCAAATAATAGCATTTTAGAAATGGTTTGATACCAACGTAACCTGCATGAAGGAATGGGGGTGGACATCTTATAGTAATAGGTACGCGATTTATTGAAATCACAAATTTGTAAGTCTCATATGGAGCTACTGGACAGTAGAAAATAAAAAGTTGATTTGAACCTTTCGAATGATTACAATATCAGATCCCGTGTTTGTGGGTTGGACCCTACTTTGGTCCCGATTATAGGCAATTTTAGATGAGGCCATATATGCAACCCGGTAGCATGTTCACCTTGCGATGCCTGTATATATGAACTTTATATTAGTACATGAACATAGAAACCTAAAATCGAAGGTGTTTATTGTAAACAGTGGTTGACTCACTTGTGCTATCATCCATGCGATAAGTGGAAGCTTGCCTTGTCCTTGAAACTTTTGGGTTTTGTTTAGAGTTGGTAATGCGGAAATTAGCATATCGGGTTTCCTTCGTAACACCATTGCTAATAATACTAACAGACCCACTTGTTAATGATTCATATGGAATAAAAATCAAGGGCTCATGACTATTGTCAGCCACCTACTTAAGATAATGTAATGTGACTATTAAAGAAGGATACATGATCAAGGGAAAGAAAAATAAGAATAGGAATATACCTGAGATTTTGAGGATGTAATTTGGGCACCTTTCTTGGGTCCTTTTGTCAAACCTTGTTGGTTATGCAAACGACGGATAATCCAAATAAGGATTTGTCGGGGTTCTTGGATACGTCAAAGCAGCTTAAATAGATGGACTACCAAGACCAATTGCACTACCTGATATCGCTGGATGATATATTATTGAAGGATTAGACATCCAACTCCCAAGAGGAGTATGCACTAGAGCAGGTGTAGGCTGAAAAGGCTCTGCATATAAAATTAGAACAAAATTTCACAAATAAGAATAAAATCCAATGTGGTGAAATTGATATATAGTACTAAATGCAGACCCCATGTGCATCCGAAGGTGAAAAGCCTCCGGCTTTTGGTAATGATCCAAGCAGGGGAGTATTTTTTTATATACATCATTGCAAATAACATGTGATTGCAGGTACGTCTTGGAGGTCAAAATGTTTTACTTAAACATTAATGGCATCCTGCTTTACAACATCCATGTATGCATTACTGTAGTAACGCTGTAGAGTTCTAAAAAATTCTTGTGACTGAGTTGCAGCCTTCCACTGGCCTCTTCTTTGACAGAATATCTATAAATATATAAAAAAAACATAAAAGCCACTTCAATACTATGTTTAAGATATGATAGTCCTAATTCAAATCTGAAAAGTGACTACAAAATCATATAGTTAAAATAACATATTACCTTATTGTAGGCTGCAGACCCACCATATTGTAGTATGGTGGTTAACAACCAAGTGTAGCCAAACCATATGCGAACTGATCAACATTTTTCTGATCCAAAAAATCTAAGCAGTTTGCTCTTAGGACCCTGTTTGATATTTTGGAGGCTTGAAACTAAAATTCCCAACATCGTTGTTCTTGGTCTGGAAAGAGTAACAATCATCATTATCAGCCCTGCACCAACCAAACACTATTATATTCAATGGGTGTGCAACAACTAAAAACTGAAGCATAGATTCATTGCCTGTTTACGAAGATTATTGGCTGTGCAGGATTGCTTGCGCTTTTCAAAATGTTAAGAATATAATAATTTACTACAACAAAACACAATGCGTTAGATAGTTGATGTGCGTGTGGTATTGCTCTAATTTTATATCCACGATATGTCATTGTGGTTTTAGCAGTATTCAAGTTTTAAATTTATATTTAGCCGACTTATCAATAACACACACTTTAACGAGCAGTGTACCCGGTCAGTATGAATATAATGGCAAGTAGAGTGTCGATCACTAAGAGTGGAACGTATTATCTAGTTATTCTAATCAGTATTTTAATATCTTAAGTTAGCTATACAACCTAATCTAACGCAAGGGGGTTCAGCCTGAGAGACTGGCACGGTTTGGTTATGATTAAATATAAACTAAACTAATAGGCACGAATCAGCGATTAGCACACACGTACACAGATAAATACTTGAGACAATAAGAAGACCTGTCCTGATAATTAAGTAGCTTGTCACTTGTTTTATTGCTAGTTTTATATGAAATGTATAGTTCGATGCAACGCACCGAGATTAATCCCTTTCTCGTTGGCTCTAATCTTATCGGCGAGTAAACCCTTAATGATCACTTATGACTATCCTATTTATCTTTCTTCCTACTTTTCTACAGACGATAGAATGCATAGGCGATATAATAAATAGGCGAGGAAGGGGCATGGCGACCCAAGCAATGCTCAGCTAGACACAGAGGTTATCAATGCACTAATAAAAGTCACCAAAGACATCAACATATAAACTTTAATTAATGGGAAAGCAATTTTAAGGGGAGTTGAAGTGCATGATTAAATCAATGACACAAGCCCATCAATCCTGACCAATTAAAATGTACTAATACAATAAAATAAAACTACTTAATGAATTGAATACATGCAGGACCTTCTTACAGCTCTTGTATCTTCGTTCAAGGTGTGTCTTGTGCTGCTACTTCGTCTGAATTCGGCCTAGGGTTTTGTGGTCTTCGGTCTTCTTCTAAAACTAGGCTCTCGAAATTCGTCTGACCTTGGGGTATTTATAGTTTCTGTATGAGGGCTAGATGCGGCGCATAGGATAAGTAGATGCGGCGCATTGACTTAACTTCGCGTGGGGTCCAAGATTAATATATTCAAGAATATTCGTACACCGCCAGAAGATGCGGCGTAACTCCATTCTTAGATGCGGCGCATGTCCTTGCTGTCTTGGATTGTAGCTTGTGAAATCTTGATAGTGATGCGCCGTATGTAATAAGTAGGATGCGGCATATCTGGAGCAGAATGGTCTTGATCTTGTACATTTCAGTAGACTCTTAACTTCTTGCTTGTTTTGCTCCATAATTAGTCCAAAATCGCCAAGTTTCACATAATACTTGTTTTTACCTGAGAATTACAAAAGTAAACATTAACGTATCAATTCTCACAGATAATATAATAAAACAAGTCAAATAAATAGGATAAATGATGGTAATAAAATGTACTTATTTGAGTTCATCAAATATCCCCCCACTTGAACTTTACTTGTCCCCAAGTAAACCTTAGAATTATTCTTATGAAAATGTATCCTAAAAGATATTAGGATTTATTTTTATATTTAAGCATGTATTCATTTTTGTTATAATCACACAACCAAACACTTAACGAATTAGAAGTAAAATAAAATATTTTGATAAAAGCAAATCTAATCGTTTAACTGTCCATTCGTGACGAATATTCTATCATAAGCTTGGCAAGTATACTCATCTCCCCCACTAAAGCCAAGGGATAACAAGTCTAAAGCGGTAAAAAAAGGGTTTGTAGGTTAAGGGTTAATCATTCTTCTTAATCTCTATCGATCTCAAATTCCAGAAAAGGCGACAAAATCACAAATACATGATCGAATCCACGAACACGATACTTGCAATTGCTCAAATCCTTAACTCGAATAGGCTAAAGATAGGACCAAGTAATCTTTACCAATAATATTATATCAAAAAGGGCGACAAAATCATAAATACATAGCCGAATCCACGACTACGATACTTAAGATTGCTCAAATCCCTAATCTCAATAAATCAAAGGTTTGGATAAAGAATAATATAGGGTATGGATAATATTTGGGATATAAATTGGTGTAAAATGAAAAATAAACAAAACAGATAAATTAAAATCCTAAGTGTGGTAAATTGCTATCCCAACCATCCCATGAATAAGACTCATATCATAGAATAACTCACGCTTTAACACTTGAAACACACGCTTTAGGTAGACACGAATTATACTCAACAAGATCTCAATCAAAGAATAACCTTAGTTGGCGTTCCCATAACGGCCAACTCCTATTCAATCCATAAATATAATATACAACAACTAGTGGTGATATCGACCACTTAATACAAAACTTTACATAAGTTGTTTAAACAAACATCCAACTTTTCTTTCTTTTTCTTTTCTCATTTTTTCGATTTTTTTTTTTTTTTTTTTTTTTTTTTTTTTTAAACTTGAAACATAAACATAGATGTGTAAAATTTCACCACATCACTATAATGATAACTCTGGATAATTTTTCCATACTTTTCATAACTTCAGAAATAACGGTAATAGTGAAAGTAGTAAACACACGAAAAATAAACTCAAAGATATACAATATTTACTTTCACTCCAATTGCATTGTGCAATTTCCTGACTCAACCAAAGATAATGAATTACGCACGCGAACACAGGTAATGTAAGGAAACACACTTTGCCTAAAGCAATTAACCAACCACGGATTTTAATCTACAGGGTAGGCTAAGGTGTAAGGGTGTAACAAAACATTATAACAAAGGTGTAAGAAACGAAAGGAATGGCTCTGAGTGTTTTTCTAGGGGTATCTTACTCTAAAAGTGAGAGTAAGAAAAGGGTTTATACGGGGGTTAACTAACCAGTGTAGTTAGTTAATATCACATAACATATAAAGGCTATTTGGGTGTAATCCTAGAAATTTACCAATTTAGACAAGTCATTCCAATTATAAAAATAATACTTATTATGGTGGTCTCGAATAGTATACAAGCCAAGTTCTAAAGTTTACAAGTCACCGGCACACTCATAGATTTGTGAATTTTTGAAAGTTCACAATTTTTGAAAATAATGTCATGTGTGCAGCTATGTAATTTAGACTTTAAACAAAAACATGCTAAAAAAATTTTAATTTTGATATATTAAGTGCATTTTAAGCATATTTTGAAAAAGTTTAGGACAAGTAAGTGTTCTAATTCTCCAATCCCCCCACTTAAGTTAAACAACGTCCTCGTTGTTTGTATCAATGATTAAAAACTGGAAAATAAAAGAATTAGAACAGAAAAACTCCCCTAAGATTTGCTCGGTATGATCCTCCATTTTTTTGTATAAGAGCAAAAATCATCTTTCTTGTGGATGAGAACGTTTAAGCTTCATATTTGATGTATCCACAGGAAATGCAGGAATCTATAATACCATCAAGACTTTAACACACCTGAGTTAAGAAGGTTCAAACTTGCATAATACATTAGTAGCTAGGAAAAATAAAACTTAAAAAATTAAACTGAAAATCATCAGGTCAGTCGATACGCCGTATCTTATGGAAGAAGATACGCCGTATCGAGCCTGGAATAAATACGAATCAGAATAAAATATGCGTCGCATCCTTAACCAGGGATGCGCCGCATTAAAATAAACTGACAGAAAGTTTTAAAGTCGAAAATAAAAATGCAGAAAATAAAGTAAGATATGACCAGTGCAGAAGATGCGTCGCATCTAAGGATTGAGATGCGCCGTATCTTCTGCGGGCCTAACTGACTCGACACAGAACAGAATATAAAAATTTTCCGGGTTGTCTCCCGGTAAGCACTTGTCTTTATTCCAGAGTCTTCAAGTTAGACTCACGTTCAGCTCCTTATTTTGTTCTTGTTACGCGCCATCCTTCTTCTTTCATCCGAAAGATGTTCCCGTATAGCTCCGCAACATTTTCTTCCGTACGACTTGATCTAATAAATTTTTTGGTCTTTATCGCAACATATTCTTCATCAGGTCCCAAAGAATATTTGATGATTTTAAATTTTTCAGAAATAATCATGGGTGGCTTATTATAAGGGATCCCAAGTAGTCGACATTTTCTCTTGGTGAATTCTTCTTCGTCTTTATCAACAAACTCGAAATAAGGATCCTTATTCAAATAGTCATCAAGTTCATCAATCAATTCTTCTCGCGACTCATCGTTATTAGCAAAGGGATCATAATTAACCACGTTAAAGGATTGATAATAATCTTGAATCTCATCCCATTCTTTTTTCAATTCCCATTGTAAGCGTTGACTAAGCTTTGTGTAATCATCAAATTGTCCATGCACCCATTCCCAGAAAGTAGTGTCCGATGCTCCCTTAAGTTCTTTTAAGTAGTTGATTCTACCTTTTTCTTGCAAAGCTTCTGCTTTACGTGGGCAGTCTTCAACTTTTTCATACCAATCGTCGTCCTCAAAGTATACATCGTTTCCAACCCGTTTCATTCCAATTATACTTCCCCCATTACAGGTTCCATCATTCTTATAATCACAGGTTGGCCATTCACTAAATCCATCCTTGAAGCGGAAAGGTTTACAAGTGTGATTAATATGCTCAAATTCCCATGGTTTATCCCAAACCCATGGTATTTGGTCATTCCATTCGTAGTACCAGGTGTTTTTGAAATCATCATAAGTTTTGAATCCTGGTAGATCTCCAGTAAGCACATCAGCGTCGATTTGAAGAAGGTAATTAAATTCTTTGAACTGTTTGCACAAGGGTGTCTCATAATTGAACACATCAATGTCTATCCTGAATAATTCTTCAATCCCTTCCTCGATTATTGAATTGTCATCAGACGATCCATTGTTGCTCTCTACTTCCTCATCTTCTCCTCTCGTCCAATATACCCATAACACATCCTTAGTAGCACGGTCCATGCTCTTATGGTTATTGAACTTACTAGCTAATCAATTTGAAAAATCAACATTGTTAGGATTGTGGTTAACGTCAAAGCTAGTGTTACCAATCATGTTCCTTCTTATCTCCATGAACTCATTAAATTGTCCTTTAAAACTTCGTGTCAACCATGAAGTCACAATCCGTTTGACTTCATTCATAGGAGCAAATTTGGGAATACCGTATTTAAGTTCAAGCCACTCTTCCAAAGAGATATCCATCAACCTTACCAACTTTCCATGAAATAGTATCTCCGATTCAGCAAACATTCTTTCGTTATCCAGATAGCTTTTATCTAATCCCCAATACTGTTCGGAATAAGGCATATAAGAAGTTTGTATAGGTCGGACTCCATAGCTTTTGTTGCTCGATTTGTTGACTACAGTCGCTGAGTTCATATATTCAATTTGGAATTTCCCATCTTTTTCTTCGATAGTACTCCAAGTTAATCTTTTAGATTCAATGATGGGCCATAAGAGTAACAATTCCTCTTCAGTGTAGCTCATAAGTAAATCATAAGAGAATATCCCATCTTCAATATTGCATAAGCGTTTGAATTCCTTATAAGTAGCTTCAAGAGGGGTCTCCCAAGAGAATAAATCGGCATTAATCATGAGCACATTGAAGTTGACATCTTCAAAACCTTCCCTTTCGAATGAATCCGAAAGCAAGAGTTCCTTAGCAAGATATCCGTTCACTGACATGTCTTCCATAGCAAAACCTGTCATCATAGGTAAAATCGTAAGTAGGATTTGTTCGCTAGAAGAGAAATTAATGAATTTAGAAACTGATATCTGCAGACGATGCGCCGTATCCAAAAAGTTGGATACGCCGTATCTTATAATCGTTAAAATTTAATCAGACTTTTATTCAGAAAATAGATACGCCGCTTATAAATTAGAATGCGCCGTATCAGTTTTAATTATCAAAAATCAACGTATATTTATTAAATTAAATGCGTCGTATTAACAAAAGTTAATGCGCCGTATTTTCGTTATGTTTCAAAATACCAGATTTTTGATTCAGTAGATGCGCCGTATCGATAAAAATCGATGCGTCGTATCTGTTTAATAATTCGAAAACTGCTTTTAATTAAAATAATAGATACGCCTTATCTGCTAAAGCAGATGCGTCGTATGGCGTTATCGTTTAGAACAAAAAAATTATTAAAAACAGATACGCCGTATCTTGGGGAAAGATGCGTCGTATCGAATTTATTAAACGCGTCGTATTTTATAAAAATTAAACGCAATACGCCGTATCTAAGAAAATAGATGCGTCGTATCGTTTATATTAGCTCAGTACAACGATAGTAGAATACAAGAAAATAGAAAAAGAAAAACAAAAATAAAACAAACGAAAATAAACAAAAATTAAAGAAAAATAAAAACACACAAAAACAGAAAATATGCAAATAATACAATGAATGCAATTTAACTCATATACAACAGAGTTAGTGGTTAGAATAAAAATTAAAAAGAAAAACCTAATTAAAATACTAATCAAATTAACAGATAATAACAATTCACTCCCCGGCAACGGCGCCAAAAACTTGATGTGCGTGTGGTAATGCTCTAATTTTATATCCACGATATGTCGTTGTGGTTTTAGCAGTATTCAAGTTTTAAATTTATATTTAGCCGACTTATCAATAACACACACTTTAACGAGCAGTGTACCCGGTCAGTATGAATATAATGGTAAGTAGAGTGTCGATCACTAAGAGTGGAACGTATTATCTAGTTATTCTAATCAGTATTTTAATATCTTAAGTTAGCTATACAACCTAATCTAACGCAAGGGGGTTCAGCCTGAGAGACTGGCACGGTTTGGTTATGATTAAATATAAACTAAACTAATAGGCACGAATCAGCGATTAGCACACACGTACACAGATAAATACTTGAGACAATAAGAAGACCTGTCCTGATAGTTAAGTAGCTTGTCACTTGTTTTATTGCTAGTTTTATATGAAGTGTATAGTTCGATGCAACGCACCGAGATTAATCCATTTCTCGTTGGCTCTAATCTTATCGGCGAGTAAACCCTTAATGATCACTTATGACTATCCTATTTATCTTTCTTCCTACTTTTCTACAGACGATAGAATGCATAGGCGATATAATAAATAGGCGAGGAAGGGGCATGGCGACCCAAGCAATGCTCAGCTAGACACAGAGGTTATCAATGCACTAATAAAAGTCACCAAAGACATCAACATATAAACTTTAATTAATGGGAAAGCAATTTTAAGGGGAGTTGAAGTGCATGATTAAATCAATGACACAAGCCCATCAATCCTGACCAATTAAAGTGTACTAATACAATAAAACAAAACTACTTAATGAATTGAATACATGCAGGACCTTCTTACAGCTCTTGTATCTTCGTTCAAGGTGTGTCTTGTGCTGCTACTTCGTCTGAATTCGTCTGACCTTGGGGTATTTATAGTTTCTGTCTGAGGGCTAGATGCGGCGCATAGGATAAGTAGATGCGGCGCATTGACTTAACTTCGCGTGGGGTCCAAGATTAATATATTCAGGAATATTCGTACACCGCCAGAAGATGCGGCGTAACTCCATTCTTAGATGCGGCGCATGTCCTTGCTGTCTTGGATCGTAGCTTGTGAAATCTTGATAGTGATGCGCCGTATGTAATAAGTAGGATGCGGCGTATCTGGAGCAGAATGGTCTTGATCTTGTACATTTCAGTAGACTCTTAACTTCTTGCTTGTTTTGCTCCATAATTAGTCCAAAATCGCCAAGTTTCACATAATACTTGTTTTTACCTGAGAATTACAAAAGTAAACATTAACGTATCAATTCTCACAGATAATATAATAAAACAAGTCAAATAAATAGGATAAATGATGGTAATAAAATGTACTTATTTAAGTTCATCAATAGTGTTTGGATTTGCAGATAAAGGGGCGTTTGGATAGCTAATTATAGGTTTCTAATGTATTTAATAATAGCAAGGCAAGGACTTAAATAAGCAATGCCAAAAGCCTCTTCCTTTGAATAATCAATCCCAAATAGCTTGTGCATACATATGAAGTAAAGCATATGATAATTTGAAACCTTTTTTAGCCGTTACCTGCAGCATTTGTTTCTCTTGATTAGCTTCCGAATCGAGATTACTCCTCCCCGTGTTTCACCTTATACTCTAGTTGAACCCTACTCAACGAAAAGAAGAAAAAAAGCATTGTCAACAAAGCTTATCATTTGCTTTTTCCATATCTTTCATACATTACATCAAACACGTAGAAGGCATCTCTAAAATAAGCTATCAATATGATCTTGTTTGGTATTGTCTCACAAAAAGAAAACTTGTTTTCAAAAACGCATAAGATTGGGCTATAATTAGCGAACTGATATATCAGTTTCACAAAAATAAAAAATTTAGCTATAATCACAGAAATGTTTTAAAATCTACGCGTTTTTTGCTAAAGAAATATATGGATAAAATTGTTTTTGAATTTTTTTGAAATTATACATTTATAACAATAAAAAATACAGTTACTTGAATCGGTTTCAAAAGTCAGATGTCCGGTTTTCAACCATCAATAATTATCATCATAATCATAATAAAAAACATGAACCTGTAATTGATATCATAAATATAAAGATAATTACGTTTGATTGAGACCAAATTATCATCATCATAAAAATAAAAACAGGTAACTGATATCATATCACATACATATGTGTAATCGAAAATTATCATTATCATCATGACATCATCCACCATAATTATCACCATATATGCCCATCAGTTTCTGTTTGAAATCCTTATCATTTGAAACTACAGAACATTTTGCTAAAAAAAATGGAGCATACAACAGAAACAGATTACAAAAACATACAAATATAAATCATAAATTTATAACGACAGATAATTTGAAACATAATAATCCACATTTATAAAAAAACATGATAATTAGGCATCTTTACTTTGAACTAACATATCATCTGAATAAGGTTAATAATAAATTATAAAATCATGATGATTAAAACTGACAAACCTCTAGATCCACTAGAACCACCAAAACCCTTTGAACCTCTAGAACCTCCATTCTTTCTGAAACTGCTACCTGGTACAGCCGGTGTTCTTGGATAACCTATGTTATCAATTCTTTTCACTTGAAACTTGTTCATGATTATGAGACTGAAGTGAAATTGATATCGTGTTTTTGAAATCATCTGCGATTTCTTGATATGATTTTCAAAATCAAAACAAATCATATTGATGAATAGGATAAACATGGAATGCATTTAAAATTATGTAGTGGTTTATAGAATGTAAAACAAGATTGAGATCCCTAATATTTTTGGAAATGCCGAGTGAAAAGGGGATACGGTTTTCATTATCTCATAGTATATTCAAATTGCCACCGATATCCCTTGTAGGGTTGATGAATGAATGTGATTCGGTTTCAAATTTTCAAATCAATCTTTTGGTAATTGAGATGCTTAAAATGAATTAATGCAGGGATATACGTTGATTGTACGCATGTAGTATTTGTTTTGAAAGCTTTAAACAAAAATCATTAAGTGATCTAGTGGTAGGCGTGCTCCTTTAATTCTCAAAGGTCATGGGTTCGAGTCCTACTAATGAACAATTTTTAAAATTCCGAATTTTACTACATGATTAGTGTGTGCCATGTCATCATTGAGTCATCATTGAGGTGGCATTTCTATGCTTATGTGTCGCTGAATTGTTAGACAAATATATAGTGTAGGATAATATTGTCAAATATATAAGATAAAAGAAGTACCTTTTTCTATTTTTTCAATGGTATCCATATCTTCTTCTTTTTCAGGATTTAAACTTATACGAAGCCAATCTTGAGCACAAACTAAGCATTCGATAGTTTTGTCACCCAAAGAGCTCCGATATGAATCCAACACTCGACCACTAGTGCTAAATACCGACTCCGAAGCCACTGTTGAGATTGGAATGGCCAACAAATCTCTAGCCATTAAAGAAAGAATTGGAAACCTAGGGCTATTTACTTTCCACCATAGCAAAATATCAAAATGGACGTTATCAAAAGGTTCACAAAATTCACCAGTGTACTTATCTAATTCACTAGTTGATGAACTAGATGATTGGCCCGTTTTCATCTTACTTCTCAACATATCTCCATGATCAAGTTCGTTGCTAGTATTAGTGGTCCTTGGCCTTTTCCCTAAGGTTGAAGATGAATTAGAAGATGGAGCATGAATACGCACGTAATCGTCATATAGAAGTTTCATTTTCCCTTTAATGTACTCTTTTTTCTTTACCACAAATGATATGCCTTCCCTTCCGTAATGGTCATCCACAATTACATCCAAAAATTCATACTTGTTCCTTGGATCAAGAATGAAATCAAAGTACACCAACAAATTCATGTTTTCAACCTCACCATAATATTTTTCATATTTTGGTTTCATCGCCTTAGCAATGTCATAGAGATGTTTATCCGTAGGTGTTTCACGAAGCTTGTTTTTCTCCTGTAAATACATCCCTAAACACTCTTGTGTTATTGCACCTCGACACGGAACATCAAATAAAGGTTAGTTGATTCTTTGATAATACCTAAAACCTGAATTCTCAACAAAGCTAAATGGGAGTTCATCGACAACTATCATGTGTGCTAAAGCTTCCTTACTTTTTTTTTTTTCTTTTTTTTTATCAAACTTCCATGCCATCATCTTTTTTGCATCACCACCCTCAAAAGTTATATTAGTTTGAGAAGTACTTATTTTTTCTAAGTAGGGTTTGCATGTCGTTAGATGATTTTTCATATTTGTATTACCATGCTTTCTAGAGTGGCATAAGTAAATTTTTCCGCAATGTTTACATTTAGCTTTTTTGTCGACAAGTTTCTCACCTTTTTTAAGCTTTAGTTCTTCAAAATCGTTCCATACAGGTGATGTTTTTTTGCGGCCCTTTGGTTGTTCTACCTCCTCCTCCATGTCACTGCTCTCAACCTCAACAGGTACTTGATTAACTGAGTTTGATTCCAACGTCATCTAACAACAATTAAAAAAAATAAAAAAAATAAAAAAAAAAAAAAAAAAAAAAAGAAAAAAAAAAGAAAAACGAAACATCAACAAGACAAAAACTAATAAGAAAACTAATAACTTAAATATATAGAATTTCGAATATCATCTAAATTATTAAATTCTTTACTTTTATCAACTTCCTTTATTAATCGATTAATTCATTTGTTAATCAGCTACGGCTAGGAATGTAAGTGTAGACCCACGATTAATTCAAACTATTTATGAGGAGGAAACTAATAATCAAACAATAACCCTATTATTGAACAATTACCTTTTCTTTGAATGATGATGATCTTGTGAGTTGTGAGGGGAAAGTATGAACAACTAAGAGATGATAATGGTTGACTGATTTTTGAGGGTTGAGTAAAAGAATGGATTTGTCAGGACTCAGGAGGGAAGGGATTTGTGAGGAGGGAAGGTACTAATGGCATGGGTAACCAAAGGTTGCATAGGAAATTGATACTAGATATCAGACATTGGGCCTAAAAAGTAATAATTAAAAAAGCAATAAGTGATTGTCGGGTTCGGGTCAAAACAACCCGACTAGATTTTTTGACCCGATTAGACCCAACCCAATTAGCCTTATCGGGTTCGGGTCGGGTCAACCCGACCCTGCTGACACTAGATTTTTTGACCCGATTAACCTTATCGGGTTCGGGTCGGGTCAACCCGACCCTACTGACACCCCTAGCCACAAGCCTCATTGTTATGTTGTCGCTTTTAAGTTCGTTTATGCATATTCTTATGTAGATATTTATATGCCTTTCGTTTTATACCCACAAGCCTCTTTCATGCATGTACAATAGAAAATGTACATGCTAAACTTAAAAATGTAATTTATGACCCAAATGTTTTATTTAATGTCCAGATGTGTTTATGTTTTGTAAGAATGAAACTGCTTTGCATTTACAAGTCTTATTGTATTCACAGATTCAGATGTGCGGTTCAGATTCAGAGCCTCTTAATAAACAAACAACACCTTACTCTAATTTCTACTTAATAAAATGTACTAAAAACACTACTCCACTAAACATGTTTGAACGATAACCCAACCCGTCCATTTTGCACTCTCTACACGGTCTTCAAGATAAGAAAGCTCAGGCTTGCTTTACATCCACCACAAGCACAGCGTCGTCAATAAACTATTCAACATTGCTCGCGGTCACGAGGGTAAAAGTCTTACAGATACCGAAACAACCGAAATAAAATACGGATTACAGAAACGACATAAAAGTCCTTGAGAAACTCTTTGGCTAACTAATAACATGTCAAACTTCTTCTCCACAACACAACACTATCATATAATGCTGCATTTCTTAGTCTTTGACTTGATTTGGAATAGAAAAAAGGAACGTCTTTAAAAAATGAGTCCTCAGTTTTCCATCACATAATAATCTGTTCTCCCAAACAGCTCCTCAGTTTTCCATCACAAAACAATATGTTCTCACAAAAGTATAGCTTAGTCATTAAAGTTCAGAAGATAGGATGCATTACAGATGATCTTTAAAAAAGAGGATCCTTGAAAACTGAAAGCATACACAGCAACAACTTCCAATCTGCATACCAAAGAATTGAATCAAATGTAATAGGCAAACGACACATGAACTAGTCTTTCAAAAGAAAAATCAACCCCAGGGGCATTTAGCAGTCAAAGATAAGTACTTTCCAAAAGATAGGCATATCTGAATATAATTGTAGTCAACTTCCCAACCCCACCTGCCCTAATAGGGTGTCCGAAAGGGTGTTGGCTTCAACGAGAAAATAATAAGAATATAGTGAAGCCATATTAATAACGTGAATTATTTGTCATCATCGTCATGGGAAATAGGTACTTTCTAACATACTAACTTCCTAAATAAGATGTGTGATGTTCATGACCTCATAGGACACACATTAGAAAGGCAATGACGCAAACTTTATCAGAAAGAAGGTATCCACTTTATGATGTTTCTGTTTCCAAACTAGGAGTTCTATTTATCCATAAGATACAGCATGACTAAAAGTTCTATATCCAAATATTAATATTTGGCCTAGATGTTGGGAAGTGGTTTGTTCATATAAGTCAAACCAGGCCCTTGATGTTTTCATGGAGGGAAAATAAAATAAGGGGTCCACCATATGGGAAGTTAATGAGACTGCTGTTACTATTAAATATAGTCCACTACAGAATCAGATTTATCAAATTATCTTTCTTGTTAACTTGATTATATTGTACTGTATTATCTATCGCTGAAGAATTTAGATGGACCAGCGTTTATCTTATGTACTTAAATGTGTAACACATGGCTCGGCACATGCACCAGCGACCAGCCCTATTGGAAGTATGCCCTAGTACATATTTTCAACACTTATCATTTATACCTTCTGGAATCCATAGCAGGAAATATAGGCTAAAACTAATACCACAAAAAAGCAAAACCAAAAACAGACATGAAGAAGCTATCCCCACTCATTAAAACTTATATTTACTATCCCTCAGCCCTACAGATACTTTGGCCAATCAAATTATGGAATCATTAGAATATTAATGAATATCAGTTGGTATGTTTATCATAGAATCAAGTAGTTCAATCTAGCATAATTGTCTACCCGCTATCAGCAATATGCTCATTTAAATTTTAAAATAGTTGCATCTTCATATACTTAGGAGCAGCTTATGTTTCTGCTGGCCCGTCAGAATTATCATATTATCGCATATCATCGAGGTCCAAACAGAATTATCATGGTTAGATATTTATATAAGCATAGATACATCATGATTGAATACAATATGAACTTAGAAAAAAAAAACAATTATGGTTTTGTTCTTGCGACTTGCGAGGCCAACGACCTTAGTCCTTAGACCTATTTGTTTTCTACTAGATTTGTTATATTATTTAATAAGCTTGAGTTCCCAATCGAGGGTTTGGTATCCACAGCTTAACTTAATGTCAGTACTTTCAAACAGATACAAAAAGAATCCTATGACATGATAAACATGAAATCTGTATAGCAAAATATTGACTCAATATCACTAATTAAAGTATTCTACTGATGCCGTTTAGCAAGTGACTTCAATTTCACAAAATATGAAGCATGCAATTAAGTTTACCAACAATCACTATTCAGCATAATAAAAGTTACCCAGCGAAGACAGCCCAATCACCGACAATAAATAGCTTGATCAATGAATGGAGGAATTTGTTTAATCTCAGTTCCAAGTTCTTGTTCGATCCTATACCTGAGAAAAAGATAAAGGCAGATGAAATTGGTCAAGGTGTGATATCAAACCATAAAACCCTAAAAGTGTAAGGAAACAGAATGTATACAGATTAAAGCGATCTTCGTATGTGATCAAATTTACGGCTAACCCAAGGTGTCCAAATCTCCCTGATCGCCCAACCTGTGCATGAATTATTTAAACATTAAAGAACTATTGGTAATTTGGTATAATACATGTATACTTAAAAAAACAGAGTATATGTTCCAACCATACCCTGTGCAGATATGTTTCTGAATTTTTTGGGAAGTCGAAATTAATAACAACATTTACTGCTTGAATATCAATACCCCTCGTGAATAGATCTGCAATCGTCATATGTGACATGAGAATAAGTTAACAAATAATTCAAATACAAGGAAGAATAATGATTGAAATTGAGGCTATAGTGCGGAGATGGCAAGATTGGTGGGTGGGGTAGCGGGTAGGTCAAAATGCATACAGTATAATATGGGCCAACTTCCAACCCGTTTAACACATCCCCTTTTTGGCAACAAAGAAAAAATTAAAACTATTTGACCCGTTTAAAATAAACCACACCAAATCGACCCATTCAAAATATAACGGATGGATATGGATATGGCCACCTCCATTATAGTATAATATAAGAAGCAATACCAGTACAGACAAGATTCCTGCAAGCACCATTACGAAAATCATGAAATACTCTATTACGGTGATCTTGGAGCATCTTTGCATGAATGTAGAAACAAGAGTAACCAAGCTCTGTAATTTTCTTGGCTAGTAGTTCAACCCGATTTACAGAATTGCAGAAAATGATTGATTGGTTAATTTGAAGCTGCAAATAAGGAAGCAAGCATGAGTTACTTTCAATTCATAGACGAGCATCTAGTAATTGAAATTAAATTAAGAAGCTAAAACCTTTGAGAAAAGAGTGTTGAGGCAGTGAACTTTTTGCCTTTCTTCAACAAAAGCATAAAACTGTGTTATTCCCTTAAGTGTAAGCTCATCCATAAGGTTAATAACATACGGCTTCTTCAAGAATCTATCTTTGAAATCCTTAACGGTCACAGGAAACGTTGCTGAGAACATCAAAATTTGACGATTCGTAGGCATAAAGTGAATTAGCTCCTCTACTGAAGGCTGGAACTCAGGTGACAAGAGCTTATCAGCCTGAAAGAGAAGTGTAAACTACCAATCAAATCTCCTTCTAATAGAGGCAAATAAGAAATAAGGAGCAAAACACAAGCAATACAGAGAAAAAAAAAAACATTAAATCATGTTCATGATCACAGATTCTGAATTTAAACATTTCATCTGCGGATACACACTAGACTGGTATTCATTGGCAATACATGTTTCGTCTATGCGTTTTGTACTTTTTCACACGACCTTAAGCAAACACGCTGAACTCATTAGATTGAAATGTCAAAACAAAATTTATAGCTCAACTAAGTAAAAAAATAATGTATATGCTATCACAAACTGACTCGTATGGTATGCTTATATTGCACAAAGCTGTGTGCTTCCATTATTGTGAAACCTAATTTGACTATTGACCATCACTTGATTTACAGATATGTTGGTGCATGTGTGTCCATTATAAATGCTTTAAAAACAGCTTCCAAACAAACAAAAGTGAAGAGAAAATTATGCAACTATTAACAAAAGTAACTACAGATACAATCATGTTGTACCTCATCCATGGCAAGCATCGCACAATCATCCAGTTTGCAAATCCCTTTCTTTGCAAGATCTAATATTCTTCCAGGAGTACCAACAAGTAAATGAACTGGCTGATACAATCGCATTATGTCATCTTTTAAGCTGGTTCCACCGGTGGTAACCATGACTTGAGTTTTTAGGTGTTTTCCAAGTTCTTTGCAAACTTGTGATGTCTGAAGAGCCAACTCTCGAGTTGGAACAAGTATAACAACTGGAGAAAATGGATACGTTTAGAAAAAAAGCTACAAAGGTTTAAGAAATGCGCTAAATATGTTGAACAACTTGAGGATAACAGTTACCTACAGTAAGTCAGTATCTTAAAAAGCAACCGAAGCTATAAAATATGATATACTCATGGTATTAGCTTCTATAAATGCTATCTTTATGCACTCATCAGTATGATCATAGTCACAGGAACCGCTACATCACCCGCGATCCCAAGCGAATCGTACCCAATTTGGGATAGTAGCGTTCCCGAAACGCGATGGTAGTGTTATCGTCTACTACTTAAACTATATCATTCTCACCAGTACATAAGTTTTTACAAAATGGTGTTTTGCAAATAGAAAATCGTTAGATATATTAGGAAGTGTGGATTTTTTACACCTTAAGAAACATACTTTACAAATTATAACCAAATCGATCCAAAATGAGCCTAACGCCCACCGTACTGAATTTTAGACACCTAGCAGACCGCGATCCCAAATCGCGGCCCCGTACCAGAGTTCTGGTGACCATGGTATGATCTTAACTTCTTAAGTCCTAAAGTAAATACTCGTATTGTATTTGAAAGAAAGACCATTTTTAATGATGCTCTATCATATTTTAAGAGACACCATGCTTCACAAACCAAATATCAAAAACTTAAGTTTAGTTCAGATTTAGAACCTTGAATGACGTTCTTATCTTGATCAATTTTTTCTAGGGCAGGAATGCAGAAGGCAGCTGTTTTCCCTGTCCCATTTTTAGCTCTTGCTAGAATATCGCTTCCAGTAAGAGCAATGGGTATGCTTTCCTCCTGAATTGGTGATGGCTTCTCAAAACCTTTCTCATATATCCCCATAAGCAACTCACGCTTGAGAAAATAGTCTTCAAATTCATTTCCTTTCGTCGCTGTCACATCCTGAAAAAACAGAAAATTAGAGGTGAATTTGGTTTGTACTCCCAAAAACAGAATATTGTGCAAGGAAAATCACCATTTGATTGGAAAATTAGAAGTTTATCACATGAGACACAAGCTGTTAATGGTGTAAAACAGTAAAAAAATTAATTGGACGCAAAAGAAAATCAAAAGCACAGAGATGACATCAACAAGCATACCTCTGTCCTGTATCTAGTGTCAGCAGGTGGAAGTCTCAATTGCGCCTTCCAATCTTGGGAACTACAATGAGAAAAGAAGATTATACTTAGCTAAACTAAACAAAAGATCTATATTGTATGTCAATTTTATATAATCACAAAGATAAAAGGTAGTCCGTAAGTCATCACCATAAATTAGAACCACGCACCAAACCATTCCAAATATTATATGAAAAAGGACGCTAGAATAAATAACCAGGACGAATCTTTTGCCTTAATCCAATAATGTCCGTTGCAGATTATATCTAATTCGCCGAGAGCATGTTCTCTTTAGAAAAATCAGACTTCATCTAAAACACCTTGAGCCAAATAAGAGCCAAATAACTTACCTCTAACATGAAAACTAAAGTGAAGTACCCGAATAACCCAATACTATAAGTTAACATGAATCTCATTAAACGAGTCACTGCCGTCCAAATTATTCAGTGAATCCCCCAAACATGTTACATATAACTCAATGCCTTATGGCTTATGCTATCTAATCCCCATTTTTCATTATTCTCGACCTCGTTCTAAAGTTATATATCACATAAGTCCAAGTTATATACAACAACTACCTATCAACAATCACAAACAAACATATAAATATATAATCATAACATTATCTCGATTATAGCATAAAAACTAACTTATACATATTAATAAACATCCAAACAACAATTATACCTAGCATCAATAGCTTCCGACTGCACGGTCTTTTCGACTTCATCAACCGCATTCCCAACATGGTTTCGCCTCAACCACTGTTGTTGCTGCTGTTGCTGAAACTGTTGGTTACTCCCTCCTACATTCCTTTGTA